>JAUMHA010361011.1:7200-27298 GCA_032359765.1 Saxidomus gigantea | reverse complement strand
CTCTATCGACAAATGACACTTTACAAAGTGTAACACTATTGGTAAATGCCACTTTGCAAGGTACATGCATAACCCTACCGACAAACGGCACTTGACAATGTGTTACACTATTGATAAATGCCACTTTGCAAGGTACATGCTTAATTCTATCGGCAAATAACACTTTACAAAGTGTAACACTATTGTAAAATCTTATTTTATAACGCATTAACTATTGATTAATGTCACTTTACACGGTAAGGCTATTTCAATACATGCCATTTTACCAAGCTTTTACTCAGTTAAAAATGATACCTAACCAGGTACATGTATAACTCATTTTGAAAAATGTCTTTTTATAATACATATCTATCTATCTTGCCATACTGCCTCAAACCTCCCGCGAGTATTATGGGCAGGGTGCACGCGGGATGTTTATAAGAGATAAAGTAAGATAACTGCAAGATAGTTCTTACAGTAAGGAGAATCAAGATGATTAAAACTGTTAAAATAGTAAAAAAAAGGCTTAAAAAAACTGTTGTACGATAAATAATTGAGATGGGCTACTGCCTGCTTGAACGATTCAAGATCAGACAGGATCGCAATTTGCGTGGGTAACCTATTCCACAGGACTGTGGTATAGGGGAAAACGGGTACTTAAAGAAGTCTGAGTTTGCATGGTTTTGGCGGAGACTTTGGGGGGTGCATATGTCTTGTTAACCTGTTTGGGACTAGATTACTGGGCAGGGAGATTGCTACAAGATTGTAGTATATTTTATGAAACATAACCAATTTGGAGGTTCGACGCCTTTTCCAAAAGGTGCTCTATATCATATATATTTTAATAACACTGTTTATAAATGTCACTTTATAGTGTAGAATTACAGTCTACATAAGTACATGATACAACCCTTTTTGAAAAATGTCACTATGCTGTGTCACTTACCGAGTATTTTATCAACGTATTATTTCTTCTGTGTCTATATAGAGAAACTATTTCGATCCATAGCAGGACTTACATCCAACATAAACGAACAGTGACTTGAAATATCTGAAATAACTGAAGTGGACGTAGATGTACTGATGTTTGTTTACTTTGATATTGAATGCATGGTTTCTTACCTCTTGGCGTATCAATCTGACAATGTTCGGTACTATTGTGTCAAATGAATCAGTCTGTCTTTTGACTTTTTGTGACACGCTAATGGGGTCCTGAAATGATTAAGTCAGATACACTGTTAAAACTGCGTCTTATTTCGCGCATGCGCAAAATGTTTTAATTCTTCCGGTTTTTAGAATTAAGAAAGGTAAATCATGATAAATGACGTAACGAAAAGAGAGAGTTTTAATTTTCCGAGGAAAGCATATTATGCGGCCCAACGGAAACCTTATTTTGCGCATGCGCAAACTGTTTTCCTTTTTTGTCCGTTCCTACAATTGGTACGAGCAAATCTAGAAGCTCCAGAATACATAGTTCCCATATCAACAATGTTTACCTCCCTTGTTCTGAATTGGCAGCCATTTTGTATGGCAACTTCCCTTAAATTAATAGGGAATGTACTTAACAATTACAAACTACTCAGATTAATAAACATAATTAATATATGATGCTGATATGGGCAGATGACTCAGCAGGTTCATGAAAAAGTGGTTGTCACACATAAATTATCTTGGTATTTTCTTAATTATCACAAAATTGAGAAAAATTCCTATTAATGCTTTATCAGTTTTGCCATTCAGAATGGCTGCCAATTCAGAACAAGGGAGGTATATATTGTCGATGTTGGATCTATGTATTGGCGTATTTCATTAACTAAAGAAAAGCAAATAACCGGTCAAATGAAAATCGCGCATGCGCAAACTGCGCTTCCGTTTTATTTCAAGAATCCATCTCGATATATAACAAAGAAAATTTTCGAAAAAAAAAACAGACTGACGGATTTAAAATTTACTGACTACGTTTGATGAATTCTTTTTTAATTTTTTCACACACTAACACGCGTGCAATAACACAAGAACATTTCCTGTCAGTGAAACATTACACAGAAAATAATGAAACATCAAGTACATGAGTACTTGTTCAATAGTTTATTATAAGACGATGTCTACAGCCTGTGGAGAACACTGTGTTTTGAGATAAATATTCGGAACGCTGTTGGAAATGAAAACAAAAATACTCACGTCTAGTATAACTGCGTTGTTTTCTAAATACTCTAATCTCATTTTCATTCTCACAATCTGGTCATACTGCTGGTAATTCAAAAGTGCAAACGCCCCAACGACCGTGATCAGAGAAAGCGTCCATATCGTCCCCCGGACACAACAAAGCGAACCGGAAGAGCTATTTCCGTTCACAACCCGTACTTCATCTGTACCCGTACTGGATTTTTTTGCGTATTTTAAGTCTCCCATATTATTATGTAACAGAAGTCTTCAGTCTAAAAATTTCGCATGGAATCCTATTAGGGAATACTTTTATCAGTGTTGATGTAACACCTTATCAGAGCGGTGAATAAGTACAAAATTCCTTATCTATCACATTAATACTTGATTCAAATGTACGAGTGTTTGTTCAAATCGAAATTGCGTTACTTAAATCGCGTTACCTTTTGTGTTGCTTTATTTTCAACAAGTTTCGAGTATAACGACATCTCAAGTAACGGCCTACTATCGTAGTTTTGTGATACTTTTTAGGGAAGCCGCTTATTTCACAAGTATTATAGATGCATTTTCAAAGCTTACTTTCAAAAGTATGACAATATTAGTAATCTTTAAATGCTCCCACAGGGTTCGTAATATACGGAGTTTACTGTATTTACACTAACCAATGTACAGGTCGAACTTCTATACAAATCATTGGCATAGTTAAAGGCACATGATCACTGGATTTAATACTTACTCGTAACTCTTAAAACCAGACTTATGTCTGACCTACGAAGCTTACGTTTTCATTAATTCCGAATATAGCGAAATTCCGGATATAAGGAACACATTTTATGAGCCGAATTTTATTCCTTAGAAACAGAGCAAATTCAACGTGATCGTGGAACTTTAAAAGACAAGAAAACGTCAGTATGAGATAATCACAAAGTTAACTTGGATTTCAATTTGAAGAGGAGTAAAGAAAACATAACTAGGTTTTGAATTCATACATTGCTTTGGAAGACAACTCTCCAGTATCTAGGTTCTAACTACTGTAAATTTGATACATTTCGCGTCACGAAAATTTTGCGACAATTGAGTTGACAAACTTATTCGCGAAAGGAGAATTATGTAACAGTAAACCTATATAAAATGAATCTTTTAATTAGCGAAGTAGGAAATTTGCGAAAAAAGCTAGAATTTAACCGGCGCGAAAACAACCAAATTTACTGTTTTTTTAATACTTTAATATTTTACCTATTCTGACATACTTTAGTGACATCATATACATAAAAATATATATCATTGTCCAGGAATAAACATCTTTTACATACAAAACGTCACACACCACCCGAAGCTCCCTCCATAATTGTTAAAGTGAAATGTCTTCGACCTGGCATTGACTGTATATTCAAACATACTTTTACGGTACTGCAAAAGCAATTCATAAATGTTGTAGAATCCATTTCCCGGTGTTTGTTGACTTATATCCGGTTAACACTAAACCCTAACCTTGACACCAATTGATACATCTGAATTTTGAAGTCTTTTGTAGCCATAGAAAAGGCAATTTGGTGTATGTAGCCAAGTGTTAACGCCGTTATCTTTTCTGACGTCAGAGGAAATAGCACCTACTCGGTAAGCTCCAACAAAGGTCGGAAAGGTTTAGAAATTACATTCATATTGTTGCGAGTTGCTTACTTACAGTTTCGATCGAGCAATTTCTCTACCTACAGACCTGAACACTTCGTGTCGTTCTCTTGGTAAACTCAAGCAGGAAAGTTGTTTAGCTACAGAGTCTGACCTAAACACTGCGTGTCGTTCTCATGTAAAACTCAAACAGAAAATGTGTTTACCTACATATTTCGACAAGGAAATTTGTTTGCCTACATATTTCTAACAAGGACATTTGTTTGCCTTCAGTCCTCAGTATTTTACTCTGGATATCTGACTCGAGGATAAAAAAGTAAATATCAACTTTATGTTTGGTTTTCTTTTTTCTTTATTTCAACGCTCGACACACAAATAACTTGATACAATTAACAATCAAACAATTACGCTTATAGCTTAATTTAAGATCAATTTCTTTACTTTGACAGCTGAGAAACATAATATCTAAATTATGTAGCGTTCCAGCCAATACATTCCCTCGTCTTAAAATCATACGAGCGAATAATAACCAGTAAATTACTTTTGTTTATCGTTAACCGACACATTACGTGGTCACAGCATCAGGGTTGATATTCTAGTATACAGTCAACATACTCGTGAACAAAACTATAAAACGCGACAGCGGTAGCGATAAATAAAGGACCTGTAGAAGAGCAACAATAACTCTTGTCAGCTGCAACAGTTCTCCAAAAGCCGCGTCTACTCATTGCTTTGTCAGAAATAAGAATTTCTAGAATCAAATAACTGATATTCCAATACTTTATTCGAAAGTCTGCATTGGTTATGCCTAAAAATAAATGACCTTAATAAATCCTTATTAAACACTGTTTCGGCAAGCTTGGCTGCCTGTCCAGAGATTCCAAAAACATAGATTTTCATTTTCTTTTTTGTTGCAACGGCGTGCTAAGATTTTCATTTTTTTTGTTGCAACGGCGTGCCATCGATCTGCATCCTGACGCAGCGTTACGTAGGTAACACTTCCTGTTATTAACCGCTGACATTTTTATTTAAGGTTACCCTTTGAGAAAATAAAACGACTGAAAATATCGCTGAACTATTACGTCGGAAGAGGCATCAATCAGTCGAAATGAAAACTTAACTATTACAAAACGTATTGACAAACGATTGCGTGGTTTTACTGCTAACAACGGTTCAGTGATTGATCACAGTTTTGAGACGACTTTACCGTAAAATTAAATTTGCTACACGCATTTGATTCAAATATGTGTGTGAAATCGCATTTAAATTTGAATTTTCCTGTGTATTTGAACTAAACTTCTTTGAAACAAATCTAAAACGCAGTAGTGACATCGCAAAAAAACCTTTTGGTGCATGTTGCAACAATTAACCTTTGTGAATTTAAATTCGGGTTCTTTGTCTTACCATAACGACAGAACAGGAAGTAAAAACGAACACAAGCAGACGATAAAGCCATGACGCGCCTGGTTTTTCTAAATCGGACTTATCTTTATTTAATTTGGACTGTACCACTTAAAGACAGAATCTATTGACTGAAAGCCAACGCTGTAAATCATCGAGGTTGATCATGATCTACAATGTCACTTGTTAAACGCACAGGCAATGTCGAAATTACGTGCAATTTGAGCATTTCATTCAGTCCAAAATGCCTGTACAAGGCTGGATCGACTATTTAAACCATATATCACTAGTACTTTTAAAAAAACAAACATCGGCGAAAAAAAAATAAAAAAAATTGCATGATGAATAAAGATATTTGCTTTTTTTTTGGTTGCATATCGCACAATAACCAGTTTAAGTACACAAGAATAGTAACTTCTCAGTCGCGCACTCTTTTGCCCTCTTAAAGTAAATAAAACTATTATAGATGCTCTTTCGGTTGAAAATTCTTTCAGCAAATTATGAAACTTCCCAGTATATCTAGCACTTGTGAAAACGGAACTCTTAAACAATGGCAAATAACACATACATCAAACATAATACACCGAAAGAGAACACGATTACAAGTAAAGTTAAAACTGTTTTTGTTGACTAAAATATCCCTGGGCCAAATCCAAGAGATGGACCAAATGGCGGCGGAATACCACTGTGCATGCCCATACCGGGTCCGGGTCCGAATCCGGGTCCGAATCCGGGTCCGAATCCGGGTCCGGGTCCAAAGCCTGGACCCATACTGGGTGGAAATCCAGGACCCATTCCGCCGCCAAATGGCATACCTCCCATCGGACCGCCCATCATTGGTCCTGTTGGAAATGGCCCTCCGAATGGCGCCATCCCTGTCGAAAATGGCCCACTTAAAGGCATTGACCCACCCATTGGTACAACTGTACGTCCCATGGTTGCTGCTGGTCTTCGACTGCCACCCCTGTCTCCTGCTCGTGAAGATCCACTACTTCTTTCACGTCCATCTACTCTTCTTTCGCCTCTAAACCCCCCTTCTAATCGAACCGAACCACCACTAAAGTCTCCTCCTCTAAACCCAGTTGAAGATGTAGAGCCACCAGTTCCGACATCGGAACCGGTTCCTCCCCTCACTCTGAAATCTCTCATTTCTATTACTCTATCCCTAGGCGTATCAATGCCTCTATCTCTAGATGAACGTTCACTTACAACTCTTCTTATTACCCGGGACTCCGGTGAAACACCACTCATATCAAGGATATACTCCGGACCCGGTTCCTCTCTACTTGTACTACCAGAGTGAGCATCTCCGTCTCGGACAAACGTCCTTTCAATTCGACTTAGTCTCATATCCCTAGACCCCCTTTCTCCTAGAACACCTCTGACTGGTATCCTCTCTTCTAACCCCGTCCTTGGGTCTCTCACGACTCTAAACACATCATCTGACCTTCCTGAATCTCTTCGTCCTGAACTCCCTCTTATAATACCGCGCCTCCTATCTTCCCGAGACATTAACCTTCTATCTTCCATTCTGTTTCCAAGCAGCTCACCTCCTCTCGGTCCGAAACCTGCAGTCATGCTTCCATCTCCAGACATCTGTACACCTGCATCAACCGCTGGCATGTTAGGTATGTCTAAAAGGCTGAAGGAATTTATCTGTTGCTCTATATTTACTGCATCTGGTCTTTTCATCGCGCCACGAGATGCAGCTACTACATCTGGTCTAATGAAAGAGCCACGAGATGGCGCTACTGCATCTGGTCTATCAATCGCGCCATGAGGTGGCGCTACCGTATCTTGTATCATATTTGTTACAATGTTGTTTCCACCAATAAC
Source organism: Saxidomus gigantea (assembly GCA_032359765.1). NCBI lineage: Eukaryota > Metazoa > Mollusca > Bivalvia > Venerida > Veneridae > Saxidomus > Saxidomus gigantea. The sequence goes on along the minus strand of JAUMHA010361011.1, from coordinate 20,290 downwards.
TCTTCTTCCTGATCTTGTACCAGGAATATTCCTTTCTCTTTGAATAGATATAGTACGATCTATGCGTTCATTTGATGTTGAGACAGTGTCAACTCTTTCAAAGTTACCAGAGGTATCTGCCAAGTTAGATCCCATCGCCAGACCAACGCCCGTACCATCTGTTTGTCCAGATATGAGATTGCGTAAATCGAGAATGTGATCTGGAACAATAGCACGTGTGGGCACGGCGGGACTATCAATATATTGCTGTTTGGTCCCCTGATCTACCGCAGTAATTTGTTCTCGTCTAATAGCCGTGCTGGATTCGGAAGGTCCCCTTGAACTCTGACCGCTCGAACTAAAGTCAATTACATTTCCGCCCAATCGATTACCAAGAAAAGTGTCAATATTTGAACCAATTTCAACGGTACCAAATGCACCGCCCGTTGTATCCGTAAGAGTACCTATTTGGCCATTTGTTGCCATGCCATCAGGGGAACCAAACACTGTATTTCTATCAGAGACACCACTGCCTCCGGACGAAGCAAAAATTGTATTGCCAAGTTCGGTACTAATAATTCCAGTATCACGGAGAGTATCAAGTATGTTAACACCTGATTCAGTAATTGCACTGTTACGGAAAGTACCACCCGTTGCACTGCCATCCTGTGTTCCAGTAATCACACTGTCACTACGTATTCTAGTTATTGACCTTCCATGGGAAGAAGTATCAGACATTGCACCACCAGCACCACCGACAAGAGTATCGGACATTGCACTACCTCCAAGATTATCAACTAACACTCTATTATTTCCATGAGAGTCAACGATTAATTTGCCACTGTGTGCATCAGCCATTGCATTGCCACCAATACGTCCACCTGTTTCAAGTTGTGTTCTTTGATTAATACCATCTTGGACTGTGGTACCTATGCTGTCAATAACTAGAGGTTCAATGCTGCCGTGACTCTGGCCTAATGAAATGGTATCAAATGTTGGGCTGACTAAATTGTCTGCTCCAATTGTGCTTCTACTAATGCCAAGATTGCCTTCTGGGGAATGTGATGAACCACCCATTAAAGCCATGATTCCACTGGATCCTTGTGCTTCTGGTATAACCTTATCTGTAGACAATGCTGTTGTTATTGTTTTAGTACTTATGCCATGAATATCATTCCTATGGCTTTGATCTCCAAGCAACTCAGGTCCAAGTAAGTCGTGAATATTCAGTATTTCTGTATGAGGACCTTGACTTCCAACATTACCGACAATAGTACCGTCACTCCCCGAGGCTACAATATGATCACCTCCTCCAGCGTGAATGTGACCACCCCCCTGTGTGTGAGAGGCAGGCTTGGATCCAGATATAACCGCAGAAGAAGTGGTAGACTTTCCTTCTGTTTTGGCGGTAATACTAACGGGTTGTTCAGTGAGACTCCCCGCTGCCCCATCCATGTTAGCTGTTTGCGAACTTGTAATATCTGCCGTAGTACTTAAAATCTTCTGAGCTTCGTTTAGTAATTCACTAACTGTTTGCCCTAGTCCTTTAGGTTCTGATTTCCTACCAAGTTCATTAGACATCAAAAGACTTGTTCCACCAAGAACGTTTGAGCCTGTCTCCTGTTTTGCTGTAGAACCACTTTCCTCAGTCTTAGATTTCATTGAACTACTGTGTGCAGCGGAAGTATCAGGTAATATTGCACCTCCTTGTCTTAATGAACTTTTTACCAACTCATTTCTGAAAGCGTCTATTTCAGTTCCTACAGAGCCCCCGCCTACTATATTTTCATTGGCAGACACACTTTGTGTATTCTTCTCGATTTTAATATTATTATGTCCACTTGGTAAAAAGTCGTGTTCCGCAGCTATGCCACCATCTGAACGAAGTGTCTGTGTCCTTAAAGGATCGATAACTTCTGAAGCGGTCAAACGTGCTAATGAACTATCCATTCCAAAGCCTGACTTGTCCACTGGGTTCAGACTGTTAACAAGCGGCCCAGGAAAGACGCCTGAGTCTACTGTCGATGAAACGCCAATCGTTTCTTTACCCGCTACCGCTGATGTTGCCGCGTCATTGGATAATGTTTTCTCAGCATTAATGCTATTTGATTTTGCTAGTCTTAATAATTCAGGTGTGCGAACGATATCTGCATTTGGCTGGACGCTTTCAGAAATTGTCATTCCTCCTCTACTTTCACCGGAACCAGACAAGAGCACAGTTCGTGGTCTGCTTGCCCTAACAAGAAAGATGCGCTGTCGTCCATCGCTGGGCTGCAAGGCTGCAACTGAAAGTGATGGCTCGAATTGAACATCATGTCCATTTACTCTAACATCTGAAACTGTTGCCAACGCCTGTTGTGGACTGCCTAGTTTCTTATCTGTACCTAAACCCGTGCTAATTGCAGAAAACTTATCAGTAGCTATATGTTTTCCAACATCTGCACTTATACCACTAGACTGCATAACAACTTGCTGTTTTACATCTAGATTTGTATTTAGTTTATCTGCGATTGTGTTGCTATGGCTACCGTCCAACGTAAGATCAGGAATGGTCATATCAGAAATAGTAAATGTATCTTGATTTCGAGATGCGAGTGAAGTACTTTTAGGCTGCAAGTTTATCATTCCAATTCCTGTGTTTGCATTTGACTTTGTATTCATGTCCATCACAACGCCTCTGTCGCTGGTTTGTTTCGTTAGATCGACAAACGGGCGTCCAGTTGTAAAAGTCTTAAGTCTTTGTTCTTGATTTATATTGGACGGCTCAGAACCGATGCTAGCAATGCCAGAAACGCTTCTCCCATCGGTAAAGGCAAACCCTGATCTGGTTGCCGCTTTTATATTTTCCGAATCTACACTTTTCTTTACATTGTTAATGCTTGCACCTTCTAAAAATATGCTCGCCTTCTTTTCTGGTTTTGGGGCTGGACCAACGATTCCTGCAGTATTCGTCATACCTTTCTTTTTCGCTGCTTGAGCATTTACTGCTTCTTTTGTCTGTAAAGCTTGACCAATTTTAAAACCGCCTACCACGCCTGTAAAATCTTGCACATTTCGTAACATATCACTTGGACCCATTCGCTGCCCCACTGATCCTGTAGTGACAATAGAGTCCACATGAAGGTTTTTGCCACCTTTATCCATGCCAAGTATTCCAGCAGCAATATCCATAACATCGTTTGTCAGTCCTGCATTATGTTGTGCCATATTTGCCTGATCGTTCTGTAAGTGAATTGTTGAGGACAAAGACTGTCTTTCAATTCCACCAGGGACTTTATTATTGGTCACAGCTTTCATCTGTCTACCGATTCCATCCATTGATTTCTTTGTTTCGACTGACATTAGCTCATCTGTTAGCCTTCTGGCAATGCTTCCATCTGTTTTGCTCGACATTCGGCTACCACTTTCGCTGGGTAATTGATTGATACGCGTTCCTGTCACCACATTTTGAATACCTCCACTCAAAATAGATTTATCAGTAAGTTGGTTCTCACTGCTTCCCGTGAAAGACAGAGCGCCGGTCATCTGCCTATCGATACCTCCAGTGAAAACATCGCCTCCACTAGTGCCGACAGCTTCAGTGAAGGCTCTATTTCCATTTAACCGAGTATCGACACCTCCTGTGAAAGCATCATCTTTAGTCACGACCCTGCCTTCAGTCATCTGATTACTGATACCTCCAGTAGAGATAACGCCTCCAGACATATGACCAGTCATACCTCCAGTGGTGGCCCCAACTCCAGTCATCCGATTATCGACACCACCAGCGAAAATCCCACCGCCAGCTTTATGAGTATCGACATCTCGTATAAAAGCCCCACCTCTAGTCATCTCTGCATCAGCACCTCCTGTGAAGGCCTTACCTCCCGTTATTTGAGAATCAATACCTCCAACGAAAGCCCCACCTCTAGTCATCGCAGCATCAACACCTCCTGTGGACGCCTTACCTCCAGTTATTTGAGTATCAATACCTCCAATGAAAGCCCCACCTCCAGACATCTGAGTATCGACACCACCAGTGAAGGCCCTGACTCCAGTTACATGAGTATTGACATCTCCAATAAAAGCCCTACCCCCAGACATCTTTTTGGTCTTACCTCCTGCGGAGGCCCCGCCTCCAGACATCTGAGTATCAACACCTCCTGTGAAGGCCGCACCTCTTGTCATCTGACTGTCAACACCTCTAATGAAAGCCCCATCTCCAGTCATATGACTACCGACAGCTTCAACAATAGCCGCGCCATCAGACATATGATTATTCATGTCGCCCATTTGAGTATCGATTCCTCTAGTGGAGGAAGTTTCGACGATTCTTTGTTTATCAGTACCTCCAGTTACTGTAGTGCCTCCGGTTCTTTTACCACTAGGAGAACCAGTGATATCAGAAATACCGACCACGTGACTACCAATACCACCAGTTAAACCAGTTCCTGTGCTCATCTGATTGTCTTTATATTTGGTAACACTAATGCCACTAGACATTCGACCTTGACCTTGAAGCTCACTCGCTAAGTCACCACCCCGAACCATGTGCCCGCCTATACTGCCCATTCCAACAGACGACTGACCTACAAATTCTGTACTAATGGCACGGATTTCTATTGCACCAGTGGATGCATTCTTTTTTCCATTTTGTTCAATGTGTAAAACATTATCTAATGGGAAACCGCTTTTTTGTTTCTTGTTAAGATCATTTGAGACAGTATCTACGGATCTTTGAAATAAATCACCTGCCGCACCACCAACCATAGGCAACAGGTTCATCCTCGCGGTGTTTTTTCTCTTGTCGGCGGTGACGACACTTCCACTTGTTTTAAGATCTGGTTTCACCATAATGTCTATATTCTCTTTCGCTAGCTTTCGTTTAGCTGAACCAGAAGTGACGTGACTGCTACCGGAAGTTACATCACCGGTGTGTGTTGTAATAATGTTTCTCAGCCCACCAACGCCATTAAGTAATGTTCTTATTGCAGGTGAGAATCGGTCCGCTCCATCTGGTGCGATATCGAGTGTACCATTATTTGAGACCATCCTCTTTCGCTGTTCCGTTGGCCTGTCTATAGACGATTCCTTTCTGAAAAATAAAAGAATATACTGTATGCGTCATCATATCTGCGGGGTAAATGTTAGCGTTTTTTTATGGCTTTGAGTTGGCGGTGTCTAGAATTCGCGCTATCGTAATTTTCCGCCAAAATATAACCACTAACCATATCGTGTTCGCTGAATTAAAACCGGAAGCACTTGTCTCGACATATTTCTGTTTACAACTTCTGCTGAAAATGTTTCTCACGAATCATACTGGTAGCATCGGTATCGTCACAATCCATTAGGTAGCCATAGTGATATTAATAATAGATACTTAGTAACTGTAAGATTAGTTTGTTTGAGACACATTCATGCAGTCATACATTTAAAGTTTATTGTTGACTTGCGAGAACGAATTTACTGAGCTAAAATCACTACAAATAAAAAAAGAACAACGAGTCATATAATTATAAATATTTAATATGGACCTTGTTTCGATAAATCTATTGTTTATAAGCCTCCTTTTGACAAGTGTCAATTATGCTTTGTTCTCTTTAACATGTCGTCTCTTTTATTAAGTTTGACTCTGTTCAGTCGAATTCCTGTTTAATTCAAAATCGCTCGTCGATCCTTCCAGCATAAAAAATAAATCAAATAAACTTAGACTGCTAGGGTTACCCTAACCCTAACCCTAACCGTAAATGGAACTCCTATTTATTTCAAAAGTTTTAAACTGGTCCTCTGCTTCAACTGAGCGTGAACCAGCTGTACAGTAAACACCGTATATAATGAACTTATTGGGACCATTTAAATTTGATTCATATATCCAGAATATGTAATATTCATACAGCATGTTCATATTAAATAAGGAAAGGAACAAATTCGGGCCAAGAAAATGTGTTCGTTATATCCAGAATGTTGCTATATCCGAGGTCTACTGCATTTCGAACACTTAAGTCAGTTTTGCTTACCTTTGATCAGGTGGTGCAAAGAATGGATTATCTCTCACACTCTTGGGTACTCGACCGCCTATACGTATATCTGCGCAGTTCCGAAACTCCTCCTGTGGTCCCAGACCCAGTCCCTGCTCCCCGGTTACTGGATCGGTGCCCCAGCTGTTTGCTAGAGGATGTATAAAAGTGTTTGAACTGTTTAAGTATATAGTAATATCAGTACATACACTCAGTTCTAAAAGAAAGTGTGCACTTCTTAATTTTAGATATTTCAATATTTAGCAGACGTATCGGCTACAATTTTTGCACACTATATCTCATGTATATTTGTCATCGATCGATTAAAAAATCTTAAATGTTCGCCATATTGTACGTTTACAAACAGATCTCAATTTTGGTACCAAATATATAGGCTTTCAGAAAAGTAGTCGATGAAAAATAACAGAAAACAAACTGCACACTTTCTTTTGGAACTGAGTGTAAATTAAGAGCTCCAATGGCCCGTTTAAATTGTGTCTAGTATCTAGAGTATTTCAGATCCATATACCATTCTTATAATTGAATAAAGAATGAAAGAAACGGGCTCATAAAATGTGTTCCTTATAACCGGAATTTTGCAATATCCGTATTCATTATATACGGAGTTTACTGTATGTATGTTTAACTCTTATCGTATGTTCAATGTAGACTACACTTCATGAAACTAACAATTGCTCTAAATGAGTTTTTTTTTCTGACGTGCTGGCCAGCATTTGTGCTTGAAGAAAGAAATGTGGGGGTGCGATTAAATTTGCTGACGAGATTCGAACCCTCGATCAGTTGGATAGGAGTCCGGTGCTTAACCTCTACACTACAGCGTTTCTATATCATTGGAATAAACGCCCGTCTCAACCGTATTTTAGTAAGTATTTTTAGTCAGGTATTTTAGTTAGGTGTTTTAGTTTATTTTGCAGGCAGGCATTGTTCTTCAACATTGTACAGTAACAGTCTTTCTGTAACGAACGCATTGTAAACATTTAAATGTGTTCCTTGTACCCGGAAGTTCGTTATATATATAGAGTTTACTGTACTTGAGAATGACCAGTATCAGAACCAATTATCCGTAAGTAACTGCCAATTTTGTCTCAGGCATAGATTGACCTAGTCAGCAGCAAGGCTCGAACCCATGACCTTAAATCAATGATATACTACGGTGAGTTCAAGTCAGCGACTCTAACTACTATATCATGCAGACAGCCTGCGTCTCTAAATGTGTGTTACCAGTTCATTGTGCAAGAATGAATGAACATAGATCTTGCATGACTGCTGAAGTATAATACTAAGTCACAAACTAGAGTCATCGCGAGCCATTACACTTAATACTCTATTTTCTGAACGACATCAGACCAGATACAGTTTGTTAGCAAAGTTCACAACTTCAAATTTTTTAAACCCGACACTGTTAAATTTCTGAAATATACTCGTCCATCTTTTAATCTAGGTGATACCATTAGATACCATTATTGTTCAAGGGGTGCTTTCACATTCTCTTTCATTATACAGCATATCAGTTTGTTTTTAGAACCCCGAAAATGCTTGTGATATATGCATATCAGATAGTCCGCTTACGGTGACTCTCACGAACTTTTACGAACTTTACCGAACTTTCACGAACTTTACCGATATTACAGAAGAAGTCACAAACTAGAGTCATCGCGAGCCATTACACTTAATACTCTATTTTCTGAACGACATCAGACCAGATACAGTTTGTTAGCAAAGTTCACAACTTCAAATTTTTTAAACCCGACACTGTTAAATTTCTGAAATATACTCGTCCATCTTTTAATCTAGGTGATACCATTAGATACCATTATTGTTCAAGGGGTGCTTTCACATTCTCTTTCATTATACAGCATATCAGTTTGTTTTTAGAACCCCGAAAATGCTTGTGATATATGCATATCAGATAGTCCGCTTACGGTGACTCTCACGAACTTTTACGAACTTTACCGAACTTTCACGAACTTTACCGATATTACAGAAGAAGAGGTTTGTGTTCTTATAGCATAACGTCACTAGTTAGAGCCCTGATACTGACCGTGTGTCTTTATGTGAGAAAGTTTGAATGTTTCTTACAGATGATAGTGTTCTTGTACTGGTTCTTTTCAGGAGCGATGATTCGGTAAACTGCCAGCCTTAAAAATGACTAAATACGACTGCAACGGGTGTTAAACTCAAACAACAACAACAACAACAAAACTTCAACTTCTATGTCCCCTTTATTTTCCCGCATTACCTGTGTGATATCTCCATTGAAGTACACATCTGTCACACGTCAGGTTCGGAGGTATCGCTACCGTAAGTCGGAAATCTCCGGCACCTTTCGGAAAGAATCGTAATGGCGTTCCGGCAAGATACCCTAATGAAAAATATATTAAGTAAATAAATATTGAATGTTTTTTGGTACATGCAAACGAACACACACAAAAAATTAGTAGGCGACGAAACTTAAAAATGTTGCCATTCATCCAGTAATTTCTTTTTAATAACACAGAACTGCTTACTTTCAAAATATTTCTTTGACATATCTATGTGGGAAACTATGTGGGAAACTATATATTCACTCGCGTAGTTGTTTCCGTAATTAAAGGGAAGTAATACTTTAGAGAATTGGAAGTAATATGCATTGAGGGGAAGATAATAAAAAGGAAGGATCTGACAGACGGATTTAGTAATGTTTGTATAAAGAGTAAAAACTGTACATGCAAAATGCATTTTGTAAATCAAACATTTTGTTCGGCATAGCCGTGCTCTTTCAGATTCATAAATGTAATTACCTTCTTTTATGGGGAGGATATTTTCGTCGAGGCAGTCTTGTGTCACATTCCTCTTGTTTGCTGCGCAGATTCGAAACTCGAAAAATCCTTTCTCGAAGGCAAGCAATTCTATCTTCACAGACATTTCTGTAAGAAAACAAATAATCATCTTATATTCTGCTTTTGAAACAGACCATAATGCATATACTGTATATGCAAGCTGATAAGCGCAATCTTTTTACTCTTACTGTATTATGCAATATAAACATAACGACTTTAAAAACGCAACCTTTTTAATAAGTCACAGCATCTGAGCAGTGAGTAAACTTGCTCTTTTTGCATTATAAAATCATGTTTCGATTGAATTATGCTTGAATTTTGTAAGGAGCTTGTTGAATTAAACCACGGAATGGCAATAAAGCATGGAGTTCTTGAATGTTTCATATTAAACTTGCAATAACGACAAAATACCCGTCAATTCTCTGGTTGCGTTTTTTAAGTTACTAAGCGTAAATAGTACTAGAAGACATGTTTCGGACCTCACAGTTTGGACTTTGAGCGCTTGTATAGATTGTTGTGACAACCCAGTTTCGCGGAAAAGGACATCATATATAGAGCAATATGTATACTGTTTGTTTGATTTCCTGCTTTTTGTCCGATCAAGACTACTGGCTCAGACGGGTGATCATCTCATGCCAGGAACCAAGAGATTCACTTTGTAGCTTTTTCAGAAAGCTATCATAGTCACGTTAAAAGACAACGACAAAGAATGGTTTTTAGATACAACACACATGAACTAACTTTACAAAACCAGGTACATAAACATCGTTCCAGCACATGTGAAAGTTATCAATGGAGGCGGTTGAATACGCAGCCTATCTTTAGATCGTATCATATATTAGGGTTTTATCGTTGGTACCGGTTTCCCACATGACCAACGCCCCGAGAAGAGGTTAGTTATTTTAGGTTTCGGAGGATAGTGTAAGATACAGAAAGCGTCCCAATTCCAGGGATACCCCTGGTTATTTTAATATGACAGGTGTATAGCACCCATACATGGGACCTTGATTTTTGTCTCATCCGAAAGCTACATCATTTATCAATGAGATTTCCATTCGTAACATTGGACTGATCCAAAACAAAGGTTAACACTTAGCTTAAACGTTATTCAGATAGACTTTTGTAAAAGTATGCCACGTTTTAACGTAGCTTTATAGAAAATATCTCAATTAAGTCAAGCTTTGTTTTAATCGATGTCTGACTGATTGCATTTTATTTGAAATGTTGTAATCTGTTAACGCTAAATAATCAATTTTTCCCCAAGTAATCGATGACTGCTATATATATTATTATTATTATGTAATCAGTTACAAGTGTAATTAGCTCGATAACGCGTGCTGGAGCCGCCTTGGTGCAGTGCTAGCGCGTCCGCTTTAAGATCAGAGGGTTCAAGGTTCGATGCTCTCTCTCTCTCTCTCTCTCTCTCTCTCTCTCTCTCTCTTCTCACGATCTTGGTTTTAATTTGATTGGGATAGTGTCTTGAGAGCGATTAATAAAAGTTGTAAGAGTGTAGATAATAATGCCTACATCCCCGCTCCTTAACACTTTAATTCTGATTGGCAGTTAACAAGTAAAAGCAAACATTACAGATTATACAAGATGTGTCCTTTTATATAATATTTTTAAAGAAGAAAATCCTTTATTTTGTAAAAGGGAGATAACTTACCTTTGATACCAGCAGGATAGTACCTGCTTGTCATCCTTGTGCCGTATTTACCCCCCTTTTCATGCTCCCTTGTTTGGTTCACATGGTCTCCACATACACCACATTCAAAAGGCCCCTTTTCAAATTGCTGTAAAAATAAAATTTAATGAAACATATGAATACTTAAATGCACAATACTGTAAATCCCTGAAGGGTATCATTTTTCAGCAGGTATAATCATATTTTCGGCAAATTCACAAAAAGGGCCACCAATGTCTTTTTAAGTGCCAATACACATCTGTAAAAAAAGTTATATGGTCGGTAGCAATATGAGAAAAACATTGCTTGCCAATCATCAGATTTTTATGACATAATTATTAGGCTAGTTAAATAAGAGTCACCGCTACCCCACCCACTGACCATTGATTAAGAAGCAAAATCGTGAAGCGTCTAATGGACACAATGATCGACTTAAAACCCAACTTTTACTTTCATATCTAAATTACCAAGTTTGTGTATATGTACTGTCTGAAACTGATGTTAAATTTTGGCTAGTACTCGCTCGCGATTCGCGCGGAAAGAAGGGATTCGCGGGTAAAAAGGGATTCGCGCGGAAAGAAGGGATTCGCGGTCAACTTCCGCTGACGATATTTAAACTCTCATAATAAAAAAAAATTATTTGAAGTATATTTATTGTAGTTTTTTGTTTTTTAAAAAAAGGGTAGGCATGTGTAATATTAACTGAGTGAGTGAATTATTTCGTCTCTTTTTTTACAGTAAATCATTTGAATTAGATCCAATCACTCATATTTAATTGCTTAGTTGACACAGATTTAAAATCAGTGGTACATGTTTCACACTTTTTGCTTCAGAATTTACTGGGTGTTTTTCTTGATCAAAATGTAAAGTAAGTTTAAAGTACTTGATGTCCTTCAGTTTTTAGTGTCGGTTTTTTTTATTGAAAATCTTGCATAAGCGATCGTTTTTTATAAAGTGGTTGTTGATGAGGTGTAGTGGTGTAGACTAGCATATTTGTCGTCTGCTATGTCGCTTAGCTAATTGAAAACGTATTGTAAACAAAACATTAGGTACAAATCGGTTAAAGCTATTAATAGTTTAAGTCATTCGGAAACATTTTCATATTTCCCAGGAAGCATCCTGAAACGCAATAATTTGCTTTAGTTTATACATAATAATTTAGCTCGATTGTGTAGAAAGCTTGCAGCTTATCGTGTCACTCTCGAGTCCGCTTACTGAAAATACCAGTACTGGTGTCATGTGAGGAGGTAAGGTCGTGACCCCAATGGGACTCGAAACTGCAACCTCCGGGATGAGCGGCAGACACATTGACGTCTCTTCGCTAGGCCATGTCATTTAACACTTCCGGGTTCGAATCCTGGTGTCTGCTTGTCAAATATTAATTTTATAGAATTATTTTATCATGTCGCTATCAAAATGAAGTTGTATTCTTATTATTCGCAAGGCTCGATTCTTTTTAGAGTTTAAATAACAAAAAGGTCATACACAGAGTTTTACATAGTGGTAAATGTAAAATATCACAAAATCTGTCTGACTTCAGATTGCATTGCTAGATATGTAGAGCTGTGTTTGATTTATTCTTTTTTTATTTTAAGTGTATGCTTAAACTCTGCGAATATAATTCAGTGGGGAAGAATTTTATTAACACAAAATGTATCTAAGGTTGTTGACTGCAAAAAGTTTAAACCAACAGTTACCAACATTTCTGAGTAGCAGACTATTCCAAGGCCGATGGGCATATGGCTATTTTATCCTCATTGCAATTCAGGGTGCCCGGTTAGCACACTCGCTTCACACCAATGCAGTATGTGTTCGATCCCCATGCTGGGTAGTGTGTGAGATGGTAGGTTGTCAACAGATTTCTCCAGTTTACTCCCATATTAAGACCACCATCTGCCAACACTTGTCCGACCAGTTCTAAAGCTAGCGTTAGCTTTTTGTTTATCGTTTGTTTATTATTATTATTATTATTATTATTATAGGTTCTTGGGAAACTCAAAATATCCTCGTAAAACCTGGTTATAATGTTATAAATGTCATAATCGCGAAACGTCAATACAATTTATTGACCATGATAACCTAATCTGTCATGTTTATTAGGGTTTTTTTTTTTTTTTTGCAGACTTATGAAGCAGGTGACTAACTGGTCATACATCAACCCTCCAAACTATACGATCATTTGCTACTTAACGTATACAGGGAGGTTATAACGTGGACATAGCATGACATTTTAATATCCGTTTTACGGTATGTTGCCTACTTTCTGTCATGTGAAAACTATCTCTTTTTTTCATTCACTTTATCGATTGGTAAAAAGGCCATAGTTTAAAATTAGTCATTGAGTTGTTAGATCTATGTCATTGTTTTATGCTACAGTAATTATATGGTACTAAAATTTAAATCAAATAATTTCTGTTTATCATAGCAGCAGTACAATTAAGTGCGTATAGAACGACTCCGGATATAGCTAAATTCCGTATAGAACGACTCCGGATATAGCTAAATTCCGTATATAACGACTCCGGATATAGCTAAATTCCGTATAGAACGACTCCGGATATAGCTAAATTCCGTATAGAACGACTCCGGAT
>JAUMHA010360900.1:0-13974 GCA_032359765.1 Saxidomus gigantea | reverse complement strand
AACAAAATAACAAGTCTTGAGCTACTTCCAAGTTGTACGTTGAAAAGTCAGAATTATTAAACTGTTTAAAATTAGACGTTTCCTAAATGTAAAGATCATTGATTATGCAATAAATATGATACACTTTTGTATCTGCAGGTCACAGTCAGACAACAAAATGGTCAAGTGCGGTCCCTTAGGATCAGAAACACATCATTACAGAACATCTTCAAGGCTATTGGTTGTGGCAAAGCATCGAACAGGTGGCAAAGGTTGTAGTCTCACAAGACCCAGTCTTCAGATGTGTCGTGGAATTAGTGTTACGCCAGGTCAACAATGGCACTAAAAACTTGGCTACAACATCTAATCTGAGCAACACATGTCCGGATCACTTGACCAACATTAAGTTCAAAGCCATCACTGACTCTTGGAAGGCAAATAGTTTGTTGTTTGTGCCAGTAATTTCATCATTAGCAGGACTTGACAAAGATGTGAATGGTCCCGCTGATGTGGTATTTGGGGCATCCACACTTCTCAGGCACCGAAACAGGAAGCTGTCACAGCTGCACCATGCCGTTGGCCTTACCCTAGATCATGGAGGTGCAACAGATGAAGTGAGTGTCTTTTAAAGCTATGTATTAAGTTACAAGATTCCATATTGTAGTAATGATCATAATGACCATGCAAAGTTACAAACAAATCGGCTATGTACAGGTATATTTTATGTGACATTGAAATTAAAAAAAAAAACTAAAGGAAAGGGACGGTGGTGTCTGCCACTCATCCCGGAGTATGCTGGTTCGAGTCCCACTTAGTTCACGACCTTACCTCCTCATATGACAGCAGTTCTGTTTTTTCCAGGAAGCGAACTTGAGACTGACTTGATTTATCATCCACATGCATCAGTGGTTTGCCAACCTTTCAGACAATCTTGAAAGTATGTAATGAATTATCTTGATGTACGAGAAGGGTGATTTATAATCTGCACACATTCTTTACAGTCAAGCAAATAAGCATAAAAATCAGTTTTTTTCATTCAACATTAAATATAAAGTACTGATTTAATGACTGCACCCTTCTTTTTTGTGATAGCTGGAACACTGCAGTATGAAACTTAAATTTTTTACAAATGAATGTTTTTCAATTTTCATAAATACACATGAAGAGAAAACAGATTGGCAATGAGCATGCAAAAGTGTTCAATTTGTTACAGAAAGTTGCAATGTTTCATTGTTACTGAAGATAATATTCCTGTATGTCAACATTTTTCTACTTCAGACGATGGATGTATTTCACAAGCTGGGTATCTGTGTGTCACGGACGGCAGAATACAATAAAAAGAATGAGGTTGCCGTTTGTCACGAGAAAGAAGTCAATGAGATGTTGCGAGAACCTGTGTACAAGGTAACTTTAACAGTTAGTGACTACAGAGTTTCAACTGTATTTTATAAATAACTCTTTTTCAGTTGAAAGTTAGTGATGGTTCCCAAAATTATTCTATTCAAATATCTATTCTAAATTCTAACACGACTCGCAACTCTTCGTATACAGATATAGAAGAGGAAAGAAGCTATACATTATTTAACGATAAAATACATCACGTTTTCCACGGGCAAAACGTGGGTTAAATATCGCACGCGTCAAATCGCATTCCGTGCTTGTAAGTTACTATGGAATGTTGCTACACGCCGAACATAGTTCATAAAGACTATTTCGTGTTAGAATAGAAATAATAAATGCGTCCCTGTATTTTATCGTTTAATAAAATACAGTCAGTCATTCGAATGCGAAAAATTAAATCACTTGTGATTTAATTACTACGCCTCCGAATTCCTGACTGTATTTTATTAAACGATAAATACAGGCATTGCATATGATGTGATATTCACCATATTGAAGTAATATTTACCTTGGCTGACTTAAAGTTGAAAACAAAGATAAAGTTGCATCTTAATTACGGCTTATGTTTAGGTTCACTCTTTTCAGGTTTATGCAAGCTATTTATTGCTTTTAAACTTATAATGTTCATTATCCATCATAAGCTGAATCAGTAATGCAAAGGAAATAACTTTTTTCAGGTGGAGCAAGACTATCATGCATCTCGAGCACAAAGCGGTGGAGTGGTTTGGAGTAATAAGCAGATAGGAGCTCTCGTTGGCAACAGATTATTGATCAAGCACCAGGTCCTTCAAGTGCAGCTGCCTCCTCTTATCATGTACAGTCATCTTTCGGTGGTAGACCTCACCAAAGCTAACATACTTCCAGAATGGCCACTGTGTTTCTTCATATGCTACACCAAGGGTATGGACTGTGACCGTTCTGTCAAGTTATTTGAACAAGACACACCGTGTCAATCCGCAGCCAATACCACCAAGTATGAAGTATGATCTGATCACGCCAAACCTCACAAATATGCTTCCAGAACGAACCCCAGTAAAGAAAACATCTCATACACGTCCACAGATGCCTCAAGAGATAACACAATGTAACTCTTGTAACACAATACATAGGACAGACAGTATAACTGTAACATCAGGCAGTGGAAAGTGGGAGCAATCAAGCCATCATTCTATGCCGTACTTCAATGAAACTTGCTGAAAATGTTGCAAACAACAAGTATATGATCTATATAGTTTGTACGGTCAGTGGGTAAAAGTTATAGGCCACACGGATCCGAACTTTGAAAATCATTTCAGTCCAATTTAGAGATCTTGTTATCAACTGCAGTCTTAAAACGTAGCAGGATGATTGTTGTTTTTTTTTCGAGTAGATGATATTTTCTGTTTTGCACTTAATCCCCTTTAGTGAGCCAAAGGTGCATTATGTGAGGTATGAATAACTTTCAGTTTTAGGTCTAATTTTGGAAATGCTGTTTGATGACGATATTGAAATTATTTTCTACGACTGTTGTGTGAATGAATTCTGAACACTTTGTCTCTTCATTATCATTTGCTTTAAAAAAATAGTGTAATGACTGAATATGAATAACCCAGTAAAATCCTCATTTCTTGGTTAGAGTGCCTACTACAGTACTTTCTGTAATTATATGGCACTATCTTGAATACTTTTGCAAATCATGACACAGAGAAGATGCCTATTTTGCAAGGATCAATGGTAAAAACTGCAAGCGCCAACAAAACTTGTGTATTGATGCCTCTCATGTAGAGTTACATGAAAATTACATACATACGTTCAAACCTGTCCAAATTAATACCAACATGCAAATAAAAACTAGCAGAAAATGAGGAAAAACAAATAACTACTCGGCTACAGAAGAAACCGTCTCGGCTTCTTCCAGCCACTGGTCTTTATTTGCAGGTTTGGCTGTACATGTTACACCCTATCTTAACCTGGTTGCAATTTTGAAATTGAATATACATTGCAAATGCTACGATAGAAACAGTGTTACTGGGTATAACTTTGAAGAAACCGTAAACGTATTCTGTAGTTGCTAGGTAACAAACTTATATTTGAAAGTTGATTTTAAAGATTTATGCTGGAAGCATCCATGTGTATGTTACAGCTAGTTGTCAAATATTATATGTTGATTTAGATAAGTAGAATAATTTTGACTCATCTGACTTACTGTCCATATGACTTAGAGTTGGTTGCGAGGATTTTTGAACATGAACCCCACTTTCAAATCTCTAATTTAACTAAAATTTAAGTCATTTTTTATGACTGATTTATCACATACATGTATCTGGCTGCCTATTCATCTTATTATTCTTATTGATGTCAGTATTCCATTTATTCAGATTTCAAGCATTAAAACCTCTAAAAACTAGAAAAATTATTATTATTCTCTGGTTGCTAAGCAACAGAAATATATGTGTCACTTCTGTGTTGAGTGTCTGAAGCAGTAATCATAAATTGATTTTATGAAGTCATGTTTGCAAAGGAAAACACCTGTTTAGAGCTTGTAAAATAAAATGGACTTACTCCCTATGTGCTGTGGATTTTATGAGAAATGACATCTGCAAGTAAAATATATTTCTTAGTATTATCTCTATGAAGAACATTGAAGCTTCAGAATACCTGCACATATTGCATTGAATATTCCCAGACTGGTTTCATAGACAGTGTTTGCAATTTGTTTGCAAACAAAATTCTGATGAAAGTGATAATTCTTTTTCAATTCTAGTAAATAATATTAGGTGATAAGAAATATAAATGAAATATACATACCTATATACATATACCTTTAAAATGATTTATAAATACAATAAAGAAAAAGTGATAAATTATTATGTTTCTGTGTTCTATTTGCTATCCAGAAAAGGGTATTCTTTAACCTGCATAAATGGAAAACAAAGGATTCAAAAACGACATTAAGATGTAACAAGTTTGTTCATGACTATAAACACAAAATCTGGCATAACTTTGTCAATTTTAAAGATTGGATCCTCATATTTTCAGGTCTTACTTCAAAGATGCAAAAACATGAAAATCAATTGTTTTTTTGCCAGAAGCCTCATTTTTGCATTCCATGACACATGTAAAGTCAATAGATGGTCATGGATTCACATTTATCATGGTGAAATTATAATCATTGTATTACACCAAAGACAAACAAATAAAAAAATCCAATAATTAAAGTGCTATTACGCGTTCCTCAGTCATTCCTTAAATGTATAAATAATGTCACGTATTGAACTCTTGATAGTTCTTATAACTGATTTGCAATGTAGATTTCGGAAAAGTGTTTAATAATCTCAATTTTTTTTATTATTTTATGAATGCGTCAGCTTTCCTCGGAAAGACAATAGCTCATGTTTAACTTGTTTCTTAGATTGACAGCGTATCATATGCAATCCTAATAGTCCAGTTATTCAAATTTCGTCGTTAGTATGAAATATATGGCTGTTAAATAAGGACATGACTAGCTGTGTGCGCAGTGAGTATTATTTGTCCCATAGTTTCCCAGTGTTACAGTAAATCTGACATTGTTGAGTTTTAAGTTATTTCCTTTATCTGATCTTCATTAATGACACAGGATAGCTCATATGGTAGGGCAATGCATATCATAGCAGTAGATGATATGGTACTGATCGTCTGCTTTCAGCGTGGAATTATGGTATCAATATAGCATTTTTAATAATTTATAACAACGGTCAACATATAGATGTAAGCAACATTGTGACTATAAATTGCCAAAAACGTAAAAATATATTAATGTAATTTTTAAGAGAACTGATCTTTGTCGGTTAACTATGATTATTAAATCGTAGGGATCTATATAAGGTATTTAATTATCTAAAGGCATATTTAAACAACCGTTAGTAAGAAGTATAAACCTTGTTTTGATACTGGTATTGTTCCCTACGAAAATCACAAGGTACCACAGGTCAGGATTGGTCAGAGAAGGGAAGTAAAACTACTGAAATAACCTGTAACAACACTGTACAAATAAACTTTTGATATTCAAATTTGAATAGTCACTTATAACAATTAATGCTTTATTACTAAAATGCAATTTAATTTTTTAAGAAAGTAATGCAAAGAGTTGAGAATATTTTCTTCATAAGTCACTCCATTTCCCGCACAAACATTTAAATATTAATGATAAACACATGGTCATATATTTCACTGATGGTATATAATTAGCATCAAGCACTTGGCACTAAGCTTCCGACTCAATAACAAAATTACTGTTTGTATAAATACCAAAATGCCCTCCAATGCTTATGGTCTCATTCATTGTCCATAAATGCGTGCATCAGGAACACGTCTCTACAACAAGAACCTGACAACAAGAACCTTACATTCATTTTCCGAACATAAGCGACACACATATTACATCTTATAGCAAATTTACAAATGGACATTTTGACCCTGGATGAATGGTTTGAACATACATGAAGAGTTCTAGTAGACACTGTTACGCACTAATAATCTAAGCTCTAAACCTTGTATTTGTTAAGTGTCCCCCTTGGGGGACCATTATTGACATCAGGGGCATGATTTAAACAATCTTTGAAGAATTCCACTAGATACGATTACACACAAAATATCTAAGCTCTAGATCTTATGGTTTCGGAGAAGAAGATTTTGAAAGGTTTTCCTATATACGTCTATGTAAAACAAGTGAATCCCTAGGCTGGGCCAACATTGAACCCAGGGGCATGATTTGAACAAACTTGGTAAATGTCCACTAAACAATGTTATATACTAAATATCTTAGCTCTAGGCATTGTGGCTTTGGAGAAGTATATAGTGTATCTTATATAAATCTATGTAAAATCAAGTGACAACCCAGTTAGGGTCAAATTTTATCCAGGGGTCATAATTTGAGCACGTTTGGTGGAGGTCTACTAGGCAATGTTACATGCCAAGTATATAAGCCTGAGGCATTGTTGTTTAAGAGATGAAGATTTTGAAAGTCTTTTCCTTTTTGTTGCCATAGCAACCAGAGTTCTGCATGGAATAGAATTCATAAAACGCTGTTGGTAGAGCTTCATGCAAGGAACATCTCAACTAAGTTTCATCAACATCGGACTTGTGGTTTCAGAGGAGATGTCTTTTGAAGCAATATGTTGACAGACGATGGACGACGGACATTCATCCATCGCATGTATGGAGGCTGCAGAGTTCTGTTTCGAAAATGATATTGTTTCGACATTTTGAGGGACATGCGCTTGTATATTTCCAATCGGTAGAGATAGGGTATATATCTTTGACAATACAACTAGAGCACTTCATAAACGTTTTACTCTCACCCACTAAACTATCGTCGTGCTTTGATACTCAGTCTACAACCATAATTACCCGGCTGTTATTTGATGTCGATCGCTTCAGCTTAGGAACAATGTCCATCGTATCGTAATAACCGATTGATTTAATCTCGATCGCTGTCGCTACTACTTCCCCTGAGAGCCTTGCTTCGGCCAGTACAGAGGATCAGTCACAGGAAGGTGAAGCAACAGAAACCCGAAAAGTCGTAGAGCTGTATGTACTTGTACATCCACTACAGAAAAAACATAAATTACACCAACCGTCGTTCCCGTGAACGTTTTAGTTAAATACATACTGCTTTGTCACGACGTCGGACGTTCAACCGTTTTAAAACTTACTTCCAACAAGAATGTTAACGATGTTTCAACCAGTTCAAAACGTGTTTCTATCCAGTTTATGAGTTATATGCAACCATTTCACAACATAATTTCAAGCATTTCCAAACGTCCTTGCAATTTCTTTCAAACATGTTTACGACCTGAATCCATCGCATTTTCAGCCATTTCCCAACTTGTTTCGAGCCTGTTAGTGGCATATATCCAACCTTTTTACAATATAATTTGAACCATATTTTAATGCTCTTACAGTTATATTTTCTTATATGTTTTCAACCTGTTTATTACATGTGACTAAAGTAACTGTTAATCTAATACCTAATAGATTGTCTACAATGCGTTCACTTAACTTTGCTTGCATAAAGGCATTAACATGCCACGTGCAGTTAATAGGTATTAATTTGACTCACCTGCTATCAAAGTAAGCAGAAAGAAGGCAATACCGATATCAAAGAAAATATGCAGAATGGTACAACTTACCTTTAGTTGATATGGTTCACATATCTAACATTACTAGCTAATAACAACAGTTTAGTCATTAAAATATGTATTCGCGTATCCTGTTATGTAATGGCTAACTTTTATAGGAACCAGACGAACGTGCAGTTTTATTATTAACTCTAAAGAAATCGCATTGATTTTTTGTTTCAACGGAAACATATTTTCACAGCGTGCAGAGGCATGCATTAATTCACTTTGCAAGTACATGTAAAGTTAAGAATCATTAACTATTTCTGTGGAAGGTCATGATGCCGTAAGCCATCACAAGCTTGGTCAAAATCAGGAAAGTGGTCGCAAGTCAACTGAACAAGTAGGCACAGTCCAATCAGCAGTAGAAACACCAGCAGGTTCAAAAGAGGTTCCAGAATGACGACCGCAATCTCCTGCAGGCTGGACAGCAGTGTGGGCTGGTAGCTTCACAGCGTATAATAAACATGATAAAATGTTAAACGTGTTCATACAAATTTACAAACTTTCAACAAATTAAATTGTAACAGGAAATTGAAAAAAAAAAGTTTTATATTTTTTCCAGAACTGGCTTTAGCTGCTGTCATATTTTATATTACAGTGTTTATATATGACCATCACAGAACAATATACATGCATGTATCCACAGTCACATCTGTGATGAAATACATTCATCTGGAAAAAGATAAGGTGGTCTTTGTTGAAGGATGATCTTTTTTCACAAAGGGTTGACTGTAAATTCATGCTATCCCATTATGCATTTCAATGTACAGTACAACCTCCCCAAACAAAACCTACTTAGAGCAGCAACCTCACTAAAGACACACATTTTCTATCACCTTGTGTCAATTATAGAAGGAATCAACATGTACTGAACAACACCTCTCTTAAACAAACAATTTTTGTGTTCCTAAGTGTTCACGGTTGAGAGGTTGCACTGTATTATAATTACAATAGTTAATGTATCAGAGACTTACATGTTGATAGGAATGCTGATTGCACTCGGGTACATTCACTGTCCCATGTAGTGTACATATATCCTCAGGAAAAACAGAAACGTCAGCATAAACATCATACCCCAGAATTGCCTGCCCCGCCATTGTGCTATACTTAACTCAGACAGGAACTGACGTGCCACATACTCCATCTTCTCGTAAGCCTTACGCTGGGGACGTCCCAAGCTAGCCAGCCGATATCTGCAACCAAACATCTCAATTTCTATACAGTGTAACAATTCAACAAATTAAAGAACTCTTCATATTGCGTAGTTTCTACTGAAAAAAAATTACATTTTAAATTCTTCAATACTGTAAATTGGGTAATATTTGTGATAATTTAATGCTTTTCACGTAGATTTACTATTAGAGAAATTTAAAATTCGCTTTTGAAGACGATCGCTACAGTTTCATCACTTTTTTCAAGCAATGAGAATTTTATGAAATTTCGTTTGTAGTTAGGGTAATACATTGTACCTGCTTAGTCAGAATAATAAACAAAAAAGGTAGGTCACCAGTCTTTTTTAAAAGTAATGGACAATTTTTGAAGTATACCCCCGAATGCAGTGAAAATGACCCCGAAGTCATGTTTATCAATAATAAAACACTAAATTTGGCAACTCACCATTGTTTTTTTCATTTAAAATGTTAAGCAATTGATCCTTTTTCACGAAACTACATGAATTGAGTTTTCCAAATGTATTCAAACTGAAAAAACCCTTAAGAGAAACTAGGTTCTGTTAAAAAAATATGTAAAATCTATAGTCATTTATTAATGTTCTTTTTTCTTAATGTTCAAGCAATGAGAATTTCTTAATTTTTCGCATGATAATTGTTCAAACATTACTTTATTGAAAACTTATTTAAAAATGATAGGTCACCAGCCTTTGTACTGAGAAATATGAGTGTTGGTCTTGGGTGGGAGGGTGGTGTTGGAGGGAAGGACATGTGTTTATTGCCACTGACGTAATAAAGATAGCTAAATGAAACTTTGAATGGACAAATTGTGCATAGTAAAACACTTACAAATAACATGTCAAAAAAATGTGTCCTTCTGAAAGCGTTTAACACAGTTTAAAAATCAACCTTTGCTAAACACTGACTTTTGGGTGCTTTTAAAGGGAGGTAATAAATTTTCTTGATATACTGATTTTTTTGCTGAATTTATATCTTTTAAATATTTTATAGTGATATTGTTGCTCAAAATAATCATTTTGTATGTATTTTTATTAAAAAGACATTGATTTTGACATTTTATTAAACCACATTAATTATAAAAGTATTTGATATATAGCCAAGAATTTCACTGCGCGATCGTCTTTAAATCTGTTTGCTCTCAAATCTCAACATTTTTGTCACACTACAATTTCCAAATAAACAGAATACCAGAAAGTAAACTTTAATGTGTTTCTTATGACATAAATAATCACATAGTTCTCCAATGTAGTCACTTCCGGGTACGCTGACATAACTTCCTGTTAAATGCCCCTTTTAACGTTTTATGTCAGGAAGAACTTTTTTACGCTTTGGGGATCCCAAATACACCTACCGGCACCGGCAGAACTTACTGATAAGGAACACTATACCAAGTTCTTTTTTGATTGCTTCATTTTTGTATCAAGCATCATAAAACATGTAGACAGTTGTCATCTTAAAGTATTTCACTGCAATGTAAGTGAATATCAATATACAGTTATCTGTCACAGTTATGGTTGAACTTTTTTTCGCTTTGAACTGAAAATTTCGTATCATTCCTATATTTCCAAATATGCCATTATATTTCGAAAACAAGTGTGTTCTTAATTTTGTATAGACTGTGGCTATATACTCCAAACATGTTTTCTACTGAAGTTAACTGTATTTCTTTTTCGTTATGCATTTCTGTTAGATTTGTAATTAAAGAAACTGTTGAAGTCAAGAAAGGTGTTATTCCCCTGCATTCCGTGAACAAGTGACATACTGTTTCTCTCTCTCTACTTTACATAGGTTACATATACCATCAGATAACTTCATTAAATTTAATTTGTGCTCTGTATTTACTACAATTTTTTTGCTTTCATTGAACATTGTGCTGAATGTACATTTAACGAGGTTTTATTCCAGCAGAAAGTATTATTTATGTTAAGTTTTATTGACCATTTCTCTTGTGCTGTTGATGTTTTTAAACTGCATTCTTATAGTGACTGTGAACTGATCTGCTTGATACGAAGGCTATCTGGTTTTCTAATTTTATGCGAAACGTCAAAGAGCGTGTATAATGAAATATGCAATCGACCTGTTGACTGTCTATTCTGTTGATCTCATAATATTCCGATATATTCTCGAGGGATGCTTTCTTTTAAAATCAACCAATTCTGTACCCAGTTTGTTCTGATCCTTAATTTAGTTAACAAAATGTTTTCATTTATGAAACTTCCGGACTATTCGTCCCAAATGTCTCTGACTTGTGTAATATTGCTGAATAGAAAATACTGTTCTTATTTTTTCTTGGCAAAATGACCGAAAAAAATGCTTTAATAACACGATAAAACTCAAGGGGTCGAACGTGTAACGGTTCGATAAATTTTTAATTCCGATCTAAAAGTTTGATGGACTAAAATGGAAGGATTTGAGCAAACCGAAAGTAGGTAATGAATACCACCGTGCTGCAACAGACATAGCTCTAGGTTTGTCGATTATTTTTATTTTTCCGTCCGTCCTGTGTCAAATGAATGAAATGTCATAATTGCCATGTAAAAACCAGCGTTAGACATTTTCTAGAAGTATTGTGACCGTTTTAGATCTGCATACAAATCAGAAACTATTGTCATCTTTACCATGCATACATGTATTAACCGACCGGGGTAAATAGTGTTGTCAAGTTGAAATAGCCTGATCAAGGTAAAACATAAATAATAGAACAGTTCACTTCTTTCTAATAATCTTGATTCTTCCACAAAAAATGATTATAGCAAATTAGAGCTGATAAAAACATTATTTTTGAATTGTACCAACATGAAATTGAAATAAAAGTTTTATATTCACTTAAGTTACCATACTGTACAAATAGTGAAAAAGATTGGCATGTGCTTTGACATATCAAAACAGATACTGAAGAGTTTGCACATTTCTATTGTTCAAATTTAGTTTGATCTAGTTATGTTAGCCCAATCGAGCATATTTACCCCGATCGGGAGATGTGCCCAGCCTTGTAGTACACAATGTGCAAACGGAATTGAATCCATACTGGTTTTATACACAGTGGGACTCATTAATGTTTAGACAGCCTCGATTTCATTTAGTTTATCTGATGTCATCAGTAATGACTTGATTAGAAAAATGTTATGATATACTAGTATTAACTCTAGTTTACTCAAAACTAGATGTTTTAAACGTTTCTAGACTTATCTTTGTTGTAACAGAATAAAAAACATGTCCACCCTTAAGTTAATATACTATTAAAGCAGTAAGTTTCGATGAATATTTCGGGTAACGGATCTTAAGAAATAGTTGTTTACGTGTGTAACTTCCGGAAATTCTTTACACAAAATAAATTTCATTTTTAGCACGACAAATCCACAAAATGACACTGTTGTGTTAGTCCTACATCATCATACTTTCCCCTTGTACTAGTATATAAGATGCTAATGACGAGACGACGTATGATTGATTATTTTGTCTATAGATTTACATATAGATCTACATAGTAGAAAACAATTTTTCATAACAGTGACCGTACGGCGATCTCGCGGATAGTTTTCTCTCGTTTCAGGTCTGAAAATGACGACACAAGTTGTGGCATCTGCGGGAAGAAGCTTTCATGTGAATAAGTGTTGACCAACCACCTGAAACTTCATAGCACAGATAATAAATAATTTAATTTCAAGACGATCACTAAACAACCTACACATACACAATTGAAGGGTCCAAGATCACCAGATTTCAAACAAAATTCGATTCCATTATTAGCATTATGAAGTCTTTGCCAGTTTAAGACTCCAGCTTTGAGTTATTTTAGCTAAAACGGTTTACAGGTCTAATATTTTCTATCGTACAGTTAATGTATCTAACCATCAGTCATTCGTACACAAGAAGTAATTGGCTAGGGAGTTAATTTCTTAATTGGCACCCGTTTGAATTTGTCATATAGCTGTATAATGCTAGAACAAACGCAAAAATATGAATGGGACATTGTGTTTTTACATATTGTGCTCAAAATTAAGGATTTTGTTACCAGCGGAATACAGACAGTTGTCAGTTGCCCTTCAATAACTTTTTAAATACGATACCTGTAGCTTTGAAAATTAACAGAAATAAACCATAAACATACCTCCACATGATGCACAATACTAATCAATTAAGAATTGTAAACTTCCGCTAAAATCTGAAGAAAAAAAAACGACCTGAAAGTTTGTTTAAACTCCAAATTGCCACCAATTTAGTCCATCAAACTTTCAGATCTGACTTAAAAATTTATCGAATCGGTACACGTTCGACGCCTTAAAACTGAATAATAAGCATGCACTATCTTCTGTTCTCGTAATTTATGAAATGTGTGCAGGTACAGATGTCACATTTTGCAAAGAATTAAATGGGGGAATGATACAAAAGATGATTTTAAATTCAAAACCGGCCAAAATAGTGTCCCTTCTTTTCGCGTGTTTGCTATTTGCAATTGCTATGAATTTGCTTATTTATGTTTTCCTCAACCGTTTTGGCCACTTTAGTCTGCTTAACAGTGATTTGCGTACCTATAAAAACTCTTTAGCGGTACTTGTACTGAGTAACAGAGATGCATTCGATCGCCGTGAGGTGATACGAAAATCTTGGGCAATAGGATACAGTAACGTCTTTTTCGTCGTTGGTGTTGAATATTGTCAGTACCCACCAGAAAATCGCATTACTGGCATGTGTAAGCCGAACAATTATTCTTTAAATAAAGAACACTTTAACAGTTACAATTATAAAGAACACATAAAAACAAGACAACTTCTAAATGAACCGGATGTTATCTTAGTTCCTACTGGAGACGACATATCAGAATTGCCAAAGAAAGTGATTCAAAGCTACAGATGGGCATTACAGTCTCTACGAACAGACTGGTTTCTGCATGTAATGGATACAATAGATGTTGAAATAGATAAGCTTGAAACTCATCTTAAAACAGAATTTGGTGAATTTAAAAACACTGTCATTTTATCATCGCTTAATCGTGAATCAGCTGTAGAAAGTGAAGGGAAAGGTGAAAACAAACCAGTGTTCCTTGGTCAATTCTTGTGTGGTCTAAATCACGTTGTTTCAAGAAGTGTTGCTCAATACACAGTAAATGGTTTCCGCACTTTATTTGAATACATAAGAATAGATACTTATGACGGAATAAGAATTAAAGACTCAATAAAAATAACATCAGAAAGATTAATGAATTACAGTTTTATAGCAAAAGACGGATGCAAA
Source organism: Saxidomus gigantea (assembly GCA_032359765.1). NCBI lineage: Eukaryota > Metazoa > Mollusca > Bivalvia > Venerida > Veneridae > Saxidomus > Saxidomus gigantea. The sequence goes on along the minus strand of JAUMHA010360900.1, from coordinate 29 downwards.
GTGACTACAACTTTGCACTTGTATTTATG
>JAUMHA010360567.1:0-13977 GCA_032359765.1 Saxidomus gigantea | reverse complement strand
TAGCATACAGTTAAAACCATTTTTCTTCGCATTCTAATAACCGCTCCTACCATGTACTTCCGGAAAAACTATTCCATGATAGGCCGCCGCCGTCATCGGCGGCGCCAATAAAGTCAGTGTAAATGGTATCGTAACATTAATCAAGTTAACTGGACTTGTGTCATCCATCGAATCTCCCCGCTTTGCCCCCAAATCATCCACAGTATGCCATGTATATAAGATGCTCTATGAACAGCTAAAACACGATGCACGCGCAGCATCGTTCAATGTATGTTTATTGCAGAATAACGCAAATAGATTTCGTTCTATATGTATGTAGGTTATTCGCTGGTCGTGTTAGAATACAATTTACTTGTACTTCAGTTACGTTTATATTCATTTTTAATCTTCCAAATCACATCAGCAAAACCATTTCATATAATTTAATTCGTGGATTTATTGTTTAAATCATACGTACGTATATGAAAGCGTGGGCGAATATCACGAATGGTTACCTAAAACGCTCTATTTGAAGTATTACATTGTTTTTGGCATTCAACTTTATCAAAACTTATTTTAACATTGAAATTGACCATAGAAAGTAAATTAATAATATAATAGATAAAATGTTAATATGTCCCAGGATACAAATGATATCACATTTTAAAACTTAACAAATATTTAAAATGCCTTACACAAATTTCAGCTTTCCTCATTCTCGCAGAGCAGAATTCCATTTTACGACACTGATTTAATTTGAATACGTAGTCTGTGTATATAATGGCACTTAAACTCGAAATACATGTCTGTAGGTGAATTAAAAAATTTAAATGCTGACCACGTTGTTTTAATATTAAAACACAATCTGAGCACGTTATTGTTTTAATCTTGTTATAATACATACGCAAATGTACAATTTTTACATTATCACATAACAATCTTTTTAGATTTTACGATTACACTGTATTGACCTTTATCATATAACTATAAATATTCTGCCAAAATACAGCCTATATTGAACCATCAAATACGGCCTGACAGAAAAAAAAATCCGTATTGTAAATAATCAGACTTTTAAATTAAATTAAATAATAACTATGTACGTGCAATACAAATAGCGCGGCTTAATTTGCAAGGGTGCATTTAATTGGCCCTAAATGCACATGACGTTAATAACGTCGCTTTTGACTGGGTCGTTACTATTTGTTTATACGATGGCGTCAATAAAATGACGTCGCACACTACGTATATTTCGCGCTAAAAAGGGTTTCTCTTCAATTTTATGCTTAGCATGTCATCTAAATTTTGTTTATTCGCGCAGGCAATTGCCAAATGGTATATAATGAAAAGGTTATTAGTATAGTAATGTGATACATAAGCCGGATTGGATCTCGTCGAGATCGGATCAAACTCGTGCTACGCACTCGTATGATCCCACGCACGCCTCGAGCAAATCCGGCATGTTTGATCACGTTAATTACTATACTAATAACCATATTGTTTAATATTAGGGGCGGCAAAACGTATATAGGCTGAAGCGACTTTATCTACTCGGTAACAACCGTCTTACTTCGGACATAATGTGGCCTCGCAAATAAACGTTTGACTAAACCATGTATTGATTTGCTACGCCGAACGAAAATCATATAATTGTTGAAAAGGTAAACATACATTATTCCCCCCCCCCCCCCGCCCTGTTTCCAGCGTATATTGACACTTTTGTAGAGATGATAAATGCAAGGCATTAGTTTGTATTTAAAAAAAGTTGGGACTTGGCATGCTGCAAATATTTGTGTGTGGATAATTCATAGTCCGTCAATATAACATATAATTCTTTCCGAGCAAAAATAAATAAATGTTCATTTGAAGGAACTAAAAAGTGTACATGTACATATCCCAAATAGTTGTAGTAAATGCAATGCACACACGAAACAAATAGTTAATATCTTTACGATGTCCTAGGCTTTGATAATAGGTATAAAAGAAGAACAAAAGGAGTTGTCATTTCACGTTTTGATAATAAATATTATTAAATATTGCCAAAAAGATTTCTTTGTGTAGTTAAGGTTTTCCTTTTTCTACATTTACGATACATTGACTGCATGGAGCCTGATGAGAATAATAGAGTTTATTGATTTTTAGAAATATTTTTTATTAAATGATAGTACTAAACTTCTTAATCGAATGTGTAATAGTTGTTTCTATATTTAAAACACTGTTCTAAACATCTTATAACTTTTCAAATCAGTATTTGAAATACAATGTATCATTTACTGTTATTCAAAATATTTGTTTCCTTACTTGTACGTTTTGTGATGACTCGAGATTCACTTAAAAATTCTTCAAAGGGTGTGTCCCTTTTTGCCTATTTTCGATATCTTGTTTTCTTGTAGCATTATACTACAAAAAATGCATCAGGTTTCTATTTAGATTTTCCATACACTTTTGATATTTCCACCAATGACCCTTTTAACCTAGTTAGATACCCAAAAAAATCTCCTTCATAATTTAATTTTTCTTTTGATTTTTATAGGAATTCAAACGTTTTCCTTCTACATTCAAGTGGAATTTGTTAGTAGATATAAGTAGTATGTTCCGACACTACATTAGATAGCAATATTGTTGTATTATATGGAAGCGTCGGTTTTCGATGTTCCCATTGCTTTGAACGATTTCTGGTTCTAAATTTGCAGTTGTTTATTGCCATTAGTACAGGTCATTCCTTATAAAATATATTATGATTACTGACTTTTATCTCAGAATGAAAATTTATCTTTACAAAAAATTAAGTGTATATGTGAAGAACAGATTTGCCACTCACACTTGTTGGCTCATCTGAATTTAATTTTAGTCCACAGAACTTTTCCAAACAAGTTTACATTTTTTAATTTTGCTTTAAATATGCAACATTTGCTTTTCTACCCTTGACTTCTTTGTCAGTTTATATATACATGTAACGTTTAATTTCTTTTCCTTGTAACCAAATTGCATTTCCCCATATTTTACAGCCTTTGTTTCAGATTTTAGCAACTTTGATTGCAAGGAATGTAGTAAATTTTTTGGTTTTGTAGATTTTTAACTTCAAATAAAATCATTTATTTTGTTTTGTTTTAAATCTATACGGTCATAATATATTAAACGAAACCTCTAACGCACCACTTGCCTTTTTCTTTCCTTATTTGATCATCGATCATCCAAATATATGCCAGCTTATTTGTAGCTATCGATGCACGAACGCTATCATATTTTACATTTATGAAGACATTGGGTAATTACTTCCGTTGCATGAATTTCAAAATGATTGAGTGATACAAATTTCATACAGAAGAACATATTTAGAGTTTACCAAGGAAGAGAATCAAGTTAAATATACGGAGGTTTAAACGTTAAATTAAAATTCTCTGCCATATGATTTGTACTACTCGATCATTTTGAAATTCATGTAATGGGAGTTTCTACCTAGTGTCTTCGTGGATGCAAGATGCTTTTTGGTTAAATTATTTCTTTAAAAGTAAATTATTATAAACACCGGCCAGTATGTAGGTCTATATAACTTATATTATTAGTTGCACTGATTTTGTACTCTGTCTTTTTATAAAAATATTGGTGAACATTATAATGAAAAGTTGTGTTCTTACTGTTCTCTTTTGCTTTTGAATCTAATACGTAATATACATATTTCGAATAAAACAGTTCAAGCTTTGGAGTTTGTATCTGACGCTGACCGAATCATGCATTCATGGAACGTTTCTTTTTGTATCTTTAAAATCACGCATTTACTTCTAAAGTATTATGATGCTACGATTGTAAGCATTCTGTCCGAAACTTTTAAATAAAATGAAATTTGTAAAACTTGAAATGGGGAAAAACAGTTAGACTGTGACTACAGTAAGGTGAAAACTTACATAAACATATTTAGTTAGCAGAAGAATAACAAAATACTGGGAGTGCGGTTACAAAAGCTGCTGGTAAATGTTGGTGGTATGTGATCCTGTTGACAAGATTCAACAGGACTTAAAATCATTTGTTTAAATATTGACGTGAAAATTTATTAAATAACAACTTTTAAATTATTTGTTTAAACATTTGTTTCATCGTTTAACAAATATCAACTGCTATTTAAAGACTTAATAGTTTTAATACACATGGGCAGGCGTGATAATTAACTACACGTGTAGAGTGTAGAACTATATAGGTCCGTGTTAACTGAAATAAAACTGCATGGACAGCGTTTTTTGTCTTCTGCCTTAAAATATTTTGACGATGTTTTATGGTATTCTACTAAAATTCTTTTATTGGAAGATATAATGTTGAAATAAATAGATATGAATTTACATTTTTACAGATCTTTATACATCATAACAGAAGAAAGAAAACGACCGCGTCGCGTTTTTTCTTATTTTTTGTATCTTCATATGAATACTAGTATCATTATTTGGTACCGCATGATGACAATTTTAAAGCTACGATAATTATTTCCGTGTTTCTTAAAAAAAAAAATTTGTGTAAACAACAGCAGCGTTTTACATTGATATTTTTAATGATAATTATATACTTTTATCCGGAAAAGTAAGGAAATAAATGAATAAAAACCGGCCATACACCCGTTTATATACTTTCAGTTGTAGAAGTATGTTAGCATATTTAAAGCATTTTCTCTCTTTCAGTTTTATGGCAACACTTTTCAATATTTTTAAAAAGCTTTTCATAGCCCATTTCTTCATCATCCGATTAGGAAGCTATGTACTGTAAGCCCTAAATGAAAGTTAGCACATGCCCGTTTTTCTAACTATCTATATCAATTTGCTTTCTTTAGAATGTGGTGCTGACATCTTTTAAGACATCGTAAAAATCGTTTCATTAATTAGTGGGTTATTCTAAAATTATTATCTAGAGTTATTAAGCCGTAGTAAGTATAGGTCCTTGTCCGTAGAAGTTGAAGAGTTACGAAAAAAAACGCTCACGCTATACTTGCCATTTCTATTTATTATTAATTGCTTCCGTTTTCAAACTCACTTTGACATTTTTCAAAATGTTTTATTGAAATTTACTGGATAAATTCTTTATTCTTTTGTGTAAATAATAAAGTAATTTACAGTTATATATTAATAGTTAATACACAACGCGCTGTAGAAGTGTTTCTATTTGAAAAAAGAACGTATTTTCTTTGCTTTATTTTTGGGATTTAAATACATTTACTACACTTATTAAGAAATACATTTACATTTTTGATATTTTGTTGAAATGCTGAAAGTACACTTTAATTAATTTCTATGATCATTTATGCACATTCATGAAATTGTAGTCTGACAAAGCCTATATAGTTATGCCTTCGCCGGCGATTCTTTTCTTTCTTTCATAATATAATTTCATCATTTTCTACAATTAAAGTTTAAAAATATACTTATTTAAGTAAGGGTGTAATTTGTAGTAGAAATAAGTTAATGATTTAGCAAAATACACGAAAATCATAGGATTATTCATTCATGATACATAAAAAATGTTATACGCTTTCGTTATCAGACCGAAACTGCCCCTCATTCGCCGATCGATAACTGTTTGTGCTTTACAATACGCCAGTAGAGTACGCCAGTACGATAAGTCTGAGAAAAACCCGTATTGCAATGGTTAACCGTGTTGACACTCTAGCACCTTAATTTCTTTACTAATTCTAATCAGTGCTGATGAAATTTAGCAGGGCTGCTCCTTGCATGAAGCTCAAAGAATTCCGTTCCATGTAAATCTCTGGTTGCCAACAAATAGGAAAAACGTTAAAGATCTTCTCTGATACCACAAGGCCTAGAGCTTATATATTTAGCATGCAGCATTACTTAGTGGACCTCTGTTAAGATCAAATTATGACTACGGGTCAAAATTGACTCTCCCCGTGGTCACTTGTTTTTACATAGGCTTTTATAGGAAAAACTTAAAAAATCTTCTCTGATACCACAAGGCCTAGAGCTTATATATTTAGCATGCAGCATTACTTAGTGGACCTCTGTTAAGATCAAATTATGACTACGGGTCAAAATTGACTCTCCCCGTGGTCACTTGTTTTTACATAGGCTTTTATAGGAAAAACTTAAAAAATCTTCTTCTGAAACCACAAGGCATAGAGCTATGATATTTAGCATGTGGCATAACCTAGTAGTTCTCTACCTTGATTGTTCAAATTATGACCCCTAGGTCAAAATTGACCCCGCACGGGATCACTTGTTTTTACTTAGGCTTATGTAGGAAAAAAATTCTTCTTCTCTGAAACCACAAGGCCTAGAACTTAGATATTTAGCACGTGGCATTACCTGGTGACTTCTACCAAGAGTGTTAAAATCACGACCCTCTCGGTCAAAACTGACCCTGCCCTGGGATCTCTTGAATTTACATAGGCTCCTATAGAGGAAAATCATGAACCCTAGGTAAACATTGACCCTTTCTGCTCTTGATGACCTTCTATGATATCTAATGGTAGCCAGGTTAGCGATATAGGGCCATCTTGGCCCTCTTGTTTTATTTTGAATCCAATACGAATCACATATTTCGAATAAAAACATTTCGAGTAACTTTCAATCGACTTCTTGATTTGGAATTTATCACGGAACGTTCCTCTGTTTAAAAGTCAAGCATTCTGTATGTAACTTTAGAACAAAACTTGAAAATGAAAGAAAAAAACCCATAAGACTGTGACTACAGTGAGGTAAAACTTACATAAAGATATTAAGATAACAAAAGAATAACAAAATACTGGAAGTGTGGTGACATAAACTTCTATTTCTCTTTGATGGTAAATGTTGATGGTATGTGACAAGATTGACAAGATTGAACAGGACTAAAAATCAATTGTTTAAATATTGACGTGAAAATTCAACAAATAACAACTGCTATTTAAGGAAGTATTTTTTTTAACAAAAGTCCCAAAAAGCATTTGTCCTGAACTTAGTACATCTTTTCCTTATTAATACTGTTAACGAAAACAAGCACTTGTAAGAGTTTCAAATCCGGCAGTTAAGTATTAATTTATTGAAGGAATTAATTTTAAAAATAAAAGTTGGCTCACTAGAACCCTAAGATTAGTCCGCGAAAATATAGTCTTACAAATTTGGATTTCCCATGAATAAGAAAAACAATATTTGTTCATCACTCATCGCTTCAATGAGGTTAAAGTATCCAAATGGGTTTGTTTCACGAATGGTAGGGAGGATCAGTTCAAAGTAATAAGTCATTATTTCTCGAACGTTTTTCGCACTAAATAACAACATCTCCATTCGTTCCGTGACATCCGGGTCAAGCGCATAGATCGATAACCAAACTTGGTGTACTAGTTCCTTCCAAAGTTGTTTTATTTTGCCATTTGTGGACTGTGCAGCATATTCTAAGACCAACGGACATCGCAACAAAGTAAATATTCCTTCGTCAATCATAATATTTAAGTGTTGTATTAACGATGCAGTTTGCCTCTCCGTCAATTTATTTTCAAGAAGATTCCTAGATGGAAAAGTGTAACAGCGAATATCTTTTCGCCAAATACCACTCTTTAAACGTTCCAATATTTTAAGAAACAACCAATCGAAGTTTTCTCTATTGGTGTCACAGACTCTCGTTTCTTCAAACACCCAAAAAACAATATTTTTTACCAAATATGAAGTAATATCATCATATATTGGTTTTAGTTCTTCCTTAACAACCATTTTTACTGCAGCGTATAATTTAATCTGTGTGTCATTAAAGGAACGAATGAGAGCTCGCTCTGCCAGTGTCATGGAGATTCTCCATTGTAATCTTTCGTCCTTACTTCCCTTGTTACCAACAGGTACGACAAAAACATCTAGATCTTTAATTTTTTCAATCAGATCCTTTCCTGGCCAGTCATAATTTCTTATCCGACTGCACCAGTTTTCAAGCACGGAAGGAAACGAGCATGGGAATGCCTGCACCAAGTCCGTCTCTAGATACAGATTTAGATATGGCAGTTTGAATCTAAAAGGTCTCGATGGTCCAGCTACATGTTTTTCATCATATTCTATATTCTGCCTAAGCCATCCCTCGTCCGGCTCGACTTTGGAAATCTCGAATAATGCGCTGGTTAATATTTGTTTATTTCCAAGATAGCAACCGCCGTTTCGCTTCTCAAGCGCATCACGCACTCTCCGGAAGAGAGGATCATTCTTTGAACCATCTGGAATGTTCATAGAGTTAAGTCGTAGCATCATGTACCCTATCGGAACATTTTCAGTATCGAGAGTGAATATTACAGGGTAGTTTTTGTCTTCCAACTGTGTATAGTTTTCAAAACATTTCACTGACGGCTGGATAAATAATACATCTAAGTCACTGTATAAGGCATATCCCATCCCTTCTCCTCGACTACCACAAACGGCGATTTCTAAATCCTCATTCCAATTCCGCCTGCAAGATAATGCTGCCCCTTCAGCTGCATTGTCATATACGTTCACTATTTTTTCTAAATTGGCTCTTGTAAAGCCAAGTTCACCTAACAAATGATAAAAGTCTATCATAATAATACGGCTGTGTTGATAAGATATTCAACATAAAATAAAGTAAGGTCTCGAGGTAAAAATAGTTATCTTTTTCATTGAGGAAGTTAAATTGTCAATTTATGGTAGTACAATAAACTCCTCTTATAACGAACTCATCGGGACCTATCAAATTTGTTCCTTATATCTTGAGTTCCTCATATTCGTCAATCACACAAGTTCCTTGTATATCATGTTTATATATCGAACTAAAATATATAACGAACAAATATTTTTGAAGTCAAATGTAATAAAATCCGATCAAACCAACTATATTGCTTTTGATTTTCTACCTCCTTTTTAAGAAGATCTATAACTGTTACTCTTCGCTCAGTATGAAAACGTTCACTAATAGTAAATATTTACAAGGATCAAAAGAATAAAAAAGACTATTTATGTTTAAATTTGCAATATTAAACACATGCACTAAGTCAAAGTAACATGTGAATTTCAGTTCACTTTTGCATTAATTATATACGTAAATTACAGATCTAGCAAATTGACAAGTTTGTGATTTATCGGACACAGTGAGTTATACATGTACATATAAATAAATGTATAGAGTTCTATGCAACTGGCTTAAAGAAATCCAGAATTGAACGTTGCATCTGATTTGACAGCATTACATTTTTCTCTAAATCAAGCAGATTTCTGAAAACTGACTCATTAGTACCCGTTGCTGATTCAAAATATCCTCTCAGGATCGAAATGCATAATGTACAAATTTAAATGTTAACGCACACAATTACTTACGTAAAATATTACCACTTGAATATATGTATGTATTCTTAATTAAATAGTTTTCCAAAAGGTTATACATGTACACTCTACAAGTCTGCTATGAAGAAAAATGCAAAATAAAGCAAACTGTACTTTGACTTCTAGCGTTAAGCTTTTTAGTTTAAATCGAACGTATTTAGTTGACCTTCGTCTGTTTAGGACGAATATGTAGCCTTATTACATACAAAATGTATTCTAATCAAACTAAAACTGAAACAGCGGTTTCGAACCACATACGCTCCAGTAACAGTATGTGTATTGTATTTTCAGTTTTTTTTATCTTAATGTTATTGTACCTCTTCTTCAATGAAAGTTAGTCCGCAACAGAACACGGAAATTACTGGAAGGGATGGATGAAACTTGGAACAACGATAGATGGCAATGTGCAGGTGGGTTATTATAATAACTGTTATACACTTTACATGTGAGTTAGCTCCCTTTATCCACTTATTTAGAAGCATAAGTTGGCCGGAGTATTTCTAAAAACCAATCAAGGGATTTGGTTGATACTTAGAAGATACATAGATGGTAATGTTAAATTTCGTAGTATAATAAGTATAAGTATAAAAACTCTTTGGTCCATGGTCAAAAGGTAACATAATTTTGAACTTTGATTTTCTTTTTATAAATTTTGTCAAAACCTTAACTCTGAATTAGTGAACTTTGAATCAGTTGAATTTAAACACGGTGTACTGATAAAACCGTTGTCAAATCATTTGAATACCTTATGTTCCTTTTTATCTCCCTGGTACTTTTTTCTTTCTGTGTCATCATTTTAAGCTTACCTGGTTTTCACGGAAAAAGTAGTTATTGTAATAGCATTGTTGGGATCTGTGTATTAGAAACAGTAAAACTGTTCTTTTTGATTAATTCAACTCAAACATTTAAAATCAATTAGTTATATAAGAAGTTTTGATTGCAAACTTAAAAAGCAAACTATTTTAACAAACCATATTGTAACTTCCTAAATGTCAAGGTAACACTCAGTGATCAAGACTTGTAATACATGAGACTATATCTCCCCAACCTTTGGTAGAATTTTTACGAAGCTTTGGGAAAATGTGTACTTCATGGAGATAGCATGCAATATCCATGATTCCAGAGGGCCGATCAAGGTCAAGGTTAAATTTAGTGTCAAAGGTCATGTTTCCATATCTTCGAAACCTATTAAAGAATTTTCTTGAAACGCTACGAAAAAATTGATATCATGGAAAGGATTTTCTTTGTCAAAGGTCAAGGTAACACTTTAGAATTAAAGGTCATCAAGGCTATATCTCCTCATCATGTGAAGGATTTTCATCAAGCTTAGCTCGAGTGTTCATCTCATCATGATGACAAAAGTCAACGTTACTCTTGGGGTCAAAGTCATTTGACTATATCTTATTAACCCCTAAAAGGGTTTTCGTGACATTTTGCACATCCCGTCATATCCGGCTGGAGACGTTGTACTGCATGGCATTATTTCATCCTCTTTTTAATACATCCGAAGAAACACTAGAGTATATTTTTAGAGGCGCATTCAAATCCAAATCTTGCCTTCGATTTAAAATGTTTAAATTGAATTCCATCAAGCAAATGGATGTTAATACAATAAAGGCTTGAGCAACTCACTAGTAATACAAAATGACAAATTTTAAGCATGTTAAAAACAAAACAGAAAGAAACACGAATAATTTGTCTTCATGATATATTCTTCTTTCAGGGAATAAATAATAACAAGACATCCATAAGTATAGGTTATAGGTCTACATTACAGGAATAAACAAATTTATTGCGAGGGAGCGTAAGCGAACCGATGCAATAAGTTTGTTTATTCCTGTAATATAGACCTATAACCGGCTTACAGTTTTCCCATCTACAGACAGTATTTGTATCGAAATATATAGAGATTAAGGGCGGAGCTTAGCTCTGTGATGTCACAGTCTCACTTATTGGAAAAATAAGTGAAATAATTATTTTCATATTGGAGATATTGAGTCAATATGGAGAATACAATTAGCTTTTTAGAATGAAATAGGGGCATTTGATTGGGTTGGAAAGTAGGGCAAACTGTAACCCAGCATACGTTCCGAAAATCACACAGTTATGATTGTGATTGTAAGCATTCTGTCCGAAATTTTAAAACTTCAAAAAAGACCCAGTAGACTGTGACTACAGTTAGGTGAAAACTTCATAAATATATTAAAATAACAGAAGAATAACAAAATACTGGAAGTGTGGTGACACAATCTTCTATAATATTCTATATCTCATTGCTGGTAAATGTTGATGGAATGTGATCCCGTTGACAATTATCAGCAGGACATAAAATCACTTGTTAAAATATTTATGTGAAAAATTAACAAAAAACAATTGCTGTTTAAAGAAGTATTTTTTAAACAAAAGTCCCCTTTAAGCATTTGCGTGTCCTGAACTTAGTACATTTTTTCCTTATTGATACTATTAACGAAACCAAGCACTTGTAAGCGTTTCAACTCCTATTAAATATAATTTATTTAAGGAAACTATTTACGAAGGTTGTATGAAAAGTTCATATATGACTAAATTTTATCTTTTAGCTCTCAGCGAATCAGGTCTGAGACACGAAAGCTTATGCATGATTAAATGCACAAAACTGATTTAATTTAAGAATAAAAGATAACTCACTTGAAACCAAAAATTAGTCCGATAAAATATAGTTAAAAATTTGATGTTCCCATGAATAAGAAAAACAATATTTGTTCATCATTCATCGCTTCAATGAGGTTAAAGAATCCAAATGGGTTTGTTTCACGAATGTTAGGGAGGATCAGTTCAAAGTAATAAGTTATTATTTCTCTAACATTTTTCGCACTAAATAACAGCATCTCCATTCGTTCCGTGACATCCGGATCAAGCGCATAGATCGATATACAAACTTGGTGTAGTACTTCCTTCCAAAGTTGTTTTATTTTGCCATTTGCGGACTGTGCAGCATATTCTACTACCAATGGACATCGCAATAAAGTAAATATTCCTTCGTCAATCATAATATCTAAGTGTTGTATTAACGATGCAGTTTGCCTCTCCGTCAATTTATTTTCAAGAAGATTCCTAGACGGAAATGTGTAACAGCGAATATTATTTCGGCAAATGCCACTCTTTAAACGTTTCAATATTTTAAGGAACAGCCAGTCGAAGTTTTCTCTATTGGTGTCACAGACTCTCGTTTCTTCGAACACCCAAAAAACAATATTTTTTACCAAATAAGAAGTAATATCATCACATATTGGTTTTAGTTCTGCCTTAACGACCATTTTTACAGCAGCGTATAATTTAATCTGTGTGTCATTAAAGAAACGAATGAGAGCTCGCTCTGCCAGTGTCATGGAAACTCTCCATTGTAATCCTTCTTCCTTACTTCCCTTGTTACCAACAGGTACGACAAAAACATCTAGATCTTTAATTTTTTCAATCAGATCCATACCTGGCCAGTCATACTTTCTTTCCCGATTGCACCAGTTTTCAAGCACGGAAGGAAATGAGCATGGGAATGCCTGCACCAAGTCTGTCTCTAGATGTACATTTAGAAATGGTAGTTTGAATCTAAACGGTCGCGATGGTCCAGCTATTTCATCATATTTTATATTTTGCCTAAACCATCCCTCGTCCGGCTCGACTTTGCGATACTCAAATAATGCGCTGGTCAATAAATGTTTATTTCCAAGATAGCTACCGCCGTTTCGCTTTTCAAGGGCATCTCGCACTCTCTTGAAAAAAAGACGCTTCTTTGAACCTTGTGGAATGTTCATAGAGTTAAGTCGTAGCATCGTGTACCCTATCGGAACATTTTCAAAATCCAGCGTGAATGTAACAGGATAGTTTTTGTCTTCCGACTGTGTATAGTTTTCAAAACATTTCACTGACGGCTGGATAAACAATACATCCAAATCACTTTCTAAGGCATGTCCCATCCCTTCTCCTCGACTACCACAAATTTTGATTTCCAAATCCTCTTTCCAATTCCGCCTGCATATTAATTTTCCCCCTTCAGCTGCATTGTCATACACGTTCACTCTTTTCTCTAAATTGGCTCTTGTAAAGCCAAGTTCGCCTAACAAATGATAAAAGTCAATCATAGTATTACGGCTGTGTTGATAAAATAACGTAAGGTATCGTAGTTAATAATGTTATCTTTTTCATTGAGGAAGTTATATTGTTAATTTACGGTTGTTTCATAGGTTGTGTTGACACATTATTTCGAATAGCGGACACAAGTAAAGCTAACTGGACAGAATTTTTCACAAGTTGCACATCCCGTCATATCCGGCTGGAGACTTTGTACTGCATGGCAATATTCCTTTTTTAATACATCCGAAGAAACACTAGAGTATATGTTTAGAGTCGCATTCAAATCCAAATCTTGCCTTCGATTTAAAATGTTTAAATTGAATTCTAGCAAACAAATGAATGCGTATAATAAATAGGCTTGAGCAACACACTAGTAATACAAAATGCCCAATTTTAAGCATGTTAAAAACAAAACAGAAAGAAATTCGAAGCATTTGTCTTCATGATATATTCTTCTTTCAGAGAATAAAGAATATCAAGACATCCATAACCCAGCATCGTTTTACGGCAGCATCCGAAATGACGCGCGACCGCTCTTGCTGTCATTCCTCCCATTAACATCCCAATTGCTTGATTTCGCTCGTTTTCAGAAAGACGT
>JAUMHA010360456.1:0-13977 GCA_032359765.1 Saxidomus gigantea | reverse complement strand
AATGCTGTGTTCGGGAAAGTGACGTCAGATTGTTTATAACGTTACGTCATAAGTAAATCACGAAAGTCATATTACATTGGGGGATGTAATATGGGATTTTCCAGCACTGGTGAAAACTGCGGATACCCCGATCCGGTATGCAAGAAAAGAGACAAGTTGAATACAGACTAAAATCGAACACATGTAGATAGACATTTGTAAATGGCAATCAAGTTTAGCAACACATATATAAACTAAAAATTTGAATAAACCAAAAACCTGTTACACTAAAGGTTGTTGAATTTTCTCTGTTTGATAGGTTTAACTGTTTGTTAATTTGGTTTGAACTATTTAAATAGCTACACTCACCTGCAAATACCAACACTACTTAGAGTTTGTAAACTATAGTAAGCAGGAAGTTGACGTGAAGAACGTAAGGTATTTCGCGTAATTCGTCGGTAAAAACAAAAATCATTTAGATTAACGACGTTAAAATTAGATTTCAATAAAAGCTATGATTCTGTTACTGCAGTTACTTTTGGTATATCCTGACAGACCAATGTATTTTCTTTCATGCGAAAAATACCACAACATACTAGTACTTTGAATTAATATGTGATGTTTGAAAGTGAAATTGGTGTATTGCTTTAGAATTATTCTTAATTCAAATTCTTATCAAATTCATATTAATTTGAATCCATCTTTTGTTTGTTTCATGGAAGTTGTGAAAATGTTTTATTAAGTAGAAATGATTAGGATTTTAATTAGTCAGTTAATTTGCATGTTTAACAGTTCTAACTTTGAAATCCCTAGTATATGTAATAGTGTCGTCTTTAATCGGGACAGCTGCAATGTATTATAACATGTTATACATATACCATCTTTACGTAAATCAATCAACTTAATCATTAGGGAAAGAAAGTCGGTTGTAATTCGTAAATACTAGAAATATTTGAAGAAACAAGATATGATATAGAGTGGATAAACAAAACCAGATCCGATTTAAAATAATTCAAGGTTTTTTAAGGTTAAAATGAACAGAAAAAGCATAATTCCGTATTTATTCATATAATATGTATTAAACCTATAATTATCATGATGTTCTTTTTAAGACTTTTTTTAACTTACTGTCTTATATGTACCATGTATAAAAAGTGTGATCGAAATGTTACTTGCTTCTTTGAAATCACAAAGCTTTCTCAATAGCATTCTTATAATATATTATATCAAACCATTATTTATCTTTGGACGATTGTATGCTTGACTACGAATACAGATTGATGATCCAAATCTGAAATAAAATCTATGTTATACTTCAAATTATGTAAAGTTAAATTACTTACCGAAAATAAGCGTGAGCATGTCGGATATGGCCAGACTGAAAAGATAATAGTTGGTAGCCGTGTGCATGTATGCATTCCGTGCTATAACAATGCACGTGCAAATATTCCCAGAAATCCCTGTGATAAATATGAGGGCATAGGCAAACGTAAGAAATCCGACGGACGTTAAATCACGACGTTTTTCACCCATCCATTCCTCTAATATTAACTGAATATCCACGTCGGATGTAGAAATATTGATGGTAATGTTTTCATACGCTTCAGATGTAATATTATGGACATCGATGTGTTCCATTTTATACCTATGTTGTTACTACATGTATGTAAAACACTTTAAAGATCTCATGGTTTGCATGTACAACTATATTACTGATCAACTCGTTGATAGCCAGCTTATAAATATTAAACAGTCTGCAGCAATCCTTGTTCCGTTTAAATATTGCCTAAAATGTATCACATGCCCTTGTTGATTCTACGTTATTAACTAGATTGAAACACTAAAAAATGTACATAAAAATGCTAAACGATGCATCATTAAATTATTACAGTTGTATAGGTACATAAGCAAATCCCAAATTTATGTAGTAAACTTTTACTTTTATTGTGTGAATAAATGATTGTTGTTAACGCCTCTCAGACATTTCATAGTACTGACATGTTAATAGTTAGAAGCAATGACGAAAATATTTTCAACAATCCAATACGATAACAGTTTTCACAGCGATGTCGCACGTAAATCTTGACCAGAGCATATGAACTTGTTTATTGAAAACCCGAGAAAGCTTCGCTTGCCTTCAATATCAATATTCTTACTTTTTCTTCGTTTATGCCTGTAGTGAATTTGCTTTGGCACAAATATGAAGTTACGAAGAACTATGCTAAATGCGTTAACAACATAGATAGGGTTCTGTTTGAATTGGCAATGCACAGTATATACAAGACTACATTATTATAATATGCTAAGATTTACATATCAAAGCACAATTATCATCAGACAGATTCAGACTAAATTTCTGTCGATCAATTTTGAAAACCATAAAAACTGGTGTTTTGTTTAAAGGGGAAATCTTCATCGAGCGAAATTCGGAGATAAGATACTAGAAGAAGAATGTTTTGCGTAAATTGTCAAAGTTGACTCCACTTGTACTGAACCAAAGCTCATTATCATCATTACAATGGAATATCCGTATACCATGTTGCCATATTGTTTTTTTATTTGAAAAAATAATGAACTTTTATTCAAAACAACTGTTGGAGAGCATTTACACGTCGGGTGCAAGCAAACTATTCGTCCCGAAAAAAATAATATTTTAAATTAAAAATTAAGGTCAATGTTTGAAATACTAGAAAACACATCGCAGTTGTACTGTTATGCAACATATTTTATTTCACATTTTTCTTGTGAAACACAAAATCAGATAATTAATATTGTCAACGAAACATTCGGGTATTTTACATCAAAGGCAAAACGAGCAATGTATAGCCTTTTAAGAAATTCCAATAGATATTCAAATCGAACTTTTCAATAAAACAATAAAACCGATTTTACTTTATGGTGCAAAGATCTTGGGTTATGGAAACGCATTCTTTTTAAATGTGGCATGTTTAATGTTTGGCACGATCACTCATTTCCTAACTGGCTTAAAATTGGCAGTACCCCTTAAATTAAGGGATTTATCTATGCGCGAATGGTTCTCATCAATAGAAAACTCTGCCAATATTACACTTTATAAAAGTTTCAAAACAGAATCTGGATTGGATAAATACCTTACAATAACAGCCCCATCCTTGTTAACTTAAGGATACGTTTTAGAACAAGAAATCATAGAATGGCTATTGAAACGGGAAATTGAATATAAACCCCCATATTCCTAAGAACATGTTATTATAGCAACGCAATTGGAGATGAATTACATATATGAAACCATTTTACTATAATTGCCGACATAACTACATTAATGACGGTAAAAAATAAAAAAAAGTTTACGAAGCTGTGCAAATTTATTAAATGTATACTTTCTTGATTATGAAATTCTAGTTATTGTAAACAAGATGTCTTACTATACTGTAATTCTCCACCACAGTATATAGTTGTTGAATGCATATAGTATTACAATTTTCTTCTTACCAATATTGTTAAAAGCCTCATATAAATGTTTGTATATATGTTCCTCTTATATTCATGTAAACCATGAAGTGAATGAATAAAAGGATTTTGACTTGACTTGACCACATTTTTTTATACATGTACTTCAACTAACATTTCCGAAATTGTAACTTTGTATCCACCATTCTTTTGAAATTTGTTTGTGTCTGTGTCGTCATCTTATATTTTGCCTTAAAAGATGCGCTGTGTAACCTCAGCCTTTTTTTTTGAGCCCGTCGGATTTTGACATATGTGTGTGTGTGTGTGTGGATTTGCGAGCTTAGAGATTGTGCTTAACGCCCTGTATGGTTTAATACTCTCCTTACACGTTTAAAGCAATATAAAAAGCATAAGGTCAGAGAAAAGCAGACGAAAAATATAACCTCTTGTGGCTTTCCTCATAATGCCAACAATGTGGAAGTTTGATATATTCTAAAATAACTTCTTAAAAATTGTTCATTCCGACTTTAGAATGAAAACAGTCCTACAAACAACTAAGTTATTAAAAGTGAAAGACAACCTCCAAATATAAAGAAAAATAAAAACCACGCTATGTTTCTAGATGAACAGAACATAACAGTTCAAAAAATGATAGAACTCCCTTTCAAAAAGATAGTCAGCGCAATTTTTAGTATATGTAAGCAATTGTCAGCAAGAATTTATAGTAAAATTTAATTTTATTCAGTCGGAAGAAGCAAATTGTAACATTATGAGGGAAAAAGAAACTTGACAAAGATTCGAACCAATGTACCTTCCCTTGCAAAGTTGTTAAACCTAATGCTCTCCCGTCTGAGTCAGCCGGCCACTTGTCAAATACGTACCCAATAGTAAATAAATATCTATCGCGACATGTGTATCAGGAAAACAAACTTAGTCCTTGTTTTTCTTATAAATATACTACTCGAATTATTGACCGTTATTCACTAGCCGAGAAAGTATAACTACTCTAAACTTATAATTAACATTAATTTGGAGGTAACAACATATTATGTTGATACATATGAATTAGTTACAATGTACGTACTTAAATTATTAAATCATTCAAGAAAGACTGAAAAAGCAAGAGTATTTTATTGACTATTCTCATTCGGTATTATCCGGTGCATAGAATGACCGAAAACAACCAGAAAAAAACGAACAAGACCGCAAAAGACCAAAAAACAGTTTACGCAGTCCGAAAAAAATTGTTTTTCAGACGATAACATTGTATCGCTAGTACTGATTGATTATTCACTATTCACAAATTCCTTCATTATTTAAAACTTAAATTATCAATTATACATTATCTTTTGAAAAAATGTTGATTCCGGTCTGCTTAGACTGTTTTTCGGTCTTTTTTAGTCTTTTTCGGTTGTTTTTGGTCAATCTATCCACCCAGTATTATCCAATCAGAAGGTGCCTTACAGCTTAAATTTCTCATTTCAAAAGATGTTACACATTCTACTCGCCATTTCATTGCAGGTTGAAGAGTCAAAACATCCGGTCAAAAGCGAGTTTAATACTGCTGCGCCGAAAAAAGAAAGAAAAGGCGAAGGTGTCAAAGATTTGTACCAGATTGTTGACCTCAAATCAACAAAAGGGCAAGGAGGTAAGAGAACAAAACACCGACTTGAGTCATTATAGGCAAAGTAAACTCACATGCTTCGTTAAGTCTATTCCTAATATGAATATCTCTGACACATTATATTGGACGTCATATCAAATAAGTATGGTAAATGAAACATGAGTTGTTTATTATAGTAGTAGATGCAGCTTGATCGAGACATGGTAATCGAACCTAAGTCTCATAAAGGCACTAGGGCAACATCTCTCATGCTGTTTTGACTTTTTGCCAGCCGATGATTGCATCCCGCAGTACGGATCAGCCAATTATTATCATCTTCTAGCATATTATACATGAGGAATGATTTTGCTACGCGGATCAAATATCTAAACTTTAAGAAAAGTGATTCATATTCGTTGTATTAGTATATTAACTCTTTGATAACAAGCACATGGTCTTTTTAATACATGCATCATTTATCCTAAATTTATCTGCTGTTCTCGTTTAACTTACAACAACATATTTAAGGTACGCTTAAACTTGTTTGCTAATTAAACTAGATGTGATCTGATCATTACAGAGCTGGTATATTTGTATCGCGCACTGATATTGTCATTTTACAGTAGTCTATATAATTATTTTCAGTAATCTAATCTTTTTTTAACTGTAGTTCTCCATGTTTAATTACCAAAGGGACTTTTTCTTTCAGCTTTTTAAATGTATATATAAAAGTATTTATAGCTTGGTCTTCGGTAATTGGCATTTTATAGTTACGATGATTAACCATGCATTTAGTACGTGTAGAATGTATCAATGCTTTGAAGTAATGATATTTACATTTTAGTACACTTATGCACATCTAGAGATAACAGTACTACATTATAACAAACAAGTACAGAATCAGTTTTTGTTTAGTCCATTACGGGCGTTTTTTTCTTTGTAAACACGACATTCAAGTGAGTCTCGCTGAATTAATATAAGTCTTGTGCAAGTGACTTACGTATGTAACGTACAACAAATGCGAAGTCATCGGTGTCAAAACCAATTATCGCCTTGTATTTTTAAGAAGTTTCTCCGTGTCTACTGTCTCGTGCTTAATGAATCTCGACAAATATCCCGCAGCTACTTTTAAGGAAATGTGGCATTTTGTTTACAATTTTGTTTTCTGTTCAGAGATATCCATTTGTTCATGCTGATTTTGCTTTGTTTACGTATTAGAAGATGTCCTTTATGCAGTCTGACTATAATCTGTTCTAAAAGAACAAATACAAGTTCATGATCCTGTTGTCGGTCTAGTGAAATCAACATATTAAACGATTCAAGGTCATTGGCAACATGTTCGGTGCTTTTAAAACGTTAATAAGACATTACTTATATGCACAATAATATCAAAAGACTGATAAAGAATACATGTACGTGCATTAAAGGTGACTGAAACATGGTGAAACCAGATTTCAAATTATCTTAAATAGTTAAATAGTAATAACAAAATAAAGATCACAAATGAATACTTGGAGAGACGTTTTATACAAACATCATTTCTCAGTACAAAAGAACCTAAAATGAGACAAATGGCGAAAGTTTTTTTGAAAACAATACTAGATTTTAATATCATCCATCTACGTTTTACATCTGTTTCCTTTAATGTCTGATGTTGAAATCAAATATAGGAAAAACGACATGTATTCTTTGAGAGATAAAGAATGGATCGCCAGTATAAAACAGCTAACTAGCTTAGTTTAATTCCTTTTATAGTATTTAGACGAAGGTATCCCTAGACACCAGCAAGCTTAAACATGATCAGTCTCGCAGCAAATTCCACCCACCCCACAGGAACTAGTTTTCTATACCTTATTTACAGATTAGTCGAATTTATAGTCAATATAATCTACCTGATATTCAAAACCTGCTTTAGATTTGTTGTGAACCTACACATGTGAAAATGATAACAAACATGATAATGGTCTGACCACTTACCAAACTTGAAATATGGAACGATTTTACACTATATGTTAAAGCTTCAAAACTACTTTTCACATTAGTCGAAAGTTCTGTTCTTATATTGTATAAAATAATTTCACTTTTGCGTTAGGAAGTGACAATTTTCACCTTTGTGGCCATTTACATGTGTTTACCATTTTCACTTGTTTGGGTCCTACAGATGTGCATCTTTCAATACTCTTAGCGTTTTAATATACAATGTACATACTGGTACATTATGTAAATGGTATTTGGAAACCTCAGCCGAAATTAATGTTTTCTTCAACAATATAATTGTCTTTGCTTTTGTGGTACTGATTTTAAAGCGAAATGGTGAATGTTAAATAGTTTTCAGAAAATGCATAAATCCTCTTGTTTTCATTGGTCTATGATCCTTACAACCAAGTGACTGAACGTTACGGGTTGTGGATGCGGGATCAATCTGTAAGAAAACATTCATAGATCTAAATTTGTTAAGTGACATACATCCATCTAGTGACAAAATGAGAAATAAGAATTTCTTATATAAAAAATATTGTCCTTTGTTCTCTAAAATTAGGATATTTTTTCCTAAATTGTACATTAAACCTCTACATAAAATCAATCCACCATACATGAATGAAGTCCGGTCCGACAACTTAAAACGTGCAAGGTATATCACAACGAGTCTTTAAATCATCTTTTCTGATATTTAAAATGTATATTCAAAATAAGATTCAATTTTATCTTGCCAACAGTTTCTTGTAAATAGAATGTCTGTCCGTGGTTATCTTTGAATGTGTTATTAATGTAAGTATTGGTATCAAAGCAAATGTGAATATTAATAACTAGACTTAAATTTTATTTTCATTTTCTCTTTAGACTATCAAAACATTTCTACTACAAAAAACAACGTGTAAGGCGTTAGGGCTAGTCTTGCTACTTGCCTCCCGTCCTACCAGAGTAAAACAGTGCAAGCCTATTGTCGTCCAACAATATTAATTACGCCTCAGAAAACGTGTTTTGCCACAGTTGCAAGTATTGGATATGTTGGTCGTTTGTTTTGTGGTATATTTATTTTCACAACTCGCTTTAAATGGGTGAGAGATGTCAGGGACTCAAAACAATCGTTTGAATGATACAGCGACAGTGTGAACAATTGTGAGCAGGACTTTCTGTTGGTAATTTATTAAGACACATATTGGCTAAATTGATGCATAAACGATGTTGCAGATTTGAAGTCCTTTAAATTTATTACGTATGTATTACTTACCATTTATTCATAATACTTTAACACACTAACTCGTTATTATTTTCTAAAGCTTACATTACAAGATGACAGAATTTTGACCAAGGCGACATTCTTTAGTATCATATGTCGTCAATAGTACTCTCTTTTGTAGCAAAAAGATAGTTCGTGTATTTTAGCTATAGCTCTCGAAACAATATTTTTCCTATGAGTATGAATCAATGCTAACCGTTTTCCTTAACCATAGTGGTAAGTTTGGACATCCAAATCATAAACAATGATAATTCAATATAAAACATTTAGCAGTCAATATCGAAACAGCAGCTTTGGCTTATCTTGCATGATAGGTGGCACCAGCAATTTCCTACGTCTCCATTCTCCTTTAATCCATTTATAACATGAGGTACCAAGGAAAATTCACAACAGCCAGTGTTGTAGGTCGAAAAACATCCTACAAAAACAATGACAGTGTCTTCAAAATGTAATGTTTAAAATTGACAAGGCTACAGCAGTTCGGAAATGGGTTTATTTTTCAGAAAGTGTCGTGCTTCACAACTCATTCCTAAAACAATTTCTGCTTAACTATATGTCAAACACTGACAAATAAGATACAAAAAGATGTTCATTAATGTCTTTGAGTTTCATTATAGTTCGTGTTAGTGAGAACACGCTTCTTTAACAACTATTATATTTCAGACATAACACCTCTTAGATAAACTCCAATCGGAACATCACTCGGATTTTTCCGTAGAAATAAGTTATTTCTACGGAAAAAGCCGAGTGATGTTCCGATTGAGATAAACTCATGCATAGTAAAGGTTGTTGAACACTATGAAGAAATACAAATTACCTTCAGATTCGTTTTGTGTCAGCTGTTTATCTGAAATGTTTTAATAAAAAGTGGTATATTACATATGGAATTCATAAATTTGCTGACTCCGTTTTTTACTATAATTGTCATAATTTTAATGAAAATCTCTACAAAGAAGAAAAATGGAAATCATTTTCGGCCTCGAATTTCTGGAAAAGAACAATTCTATACCATGAAAGCACGTTTTACGTATATATGGTATTTTCGGCGTCTAGTATCATGTTAGAATGGTTATTCTCTAACAGAGATTTTTGCCGAAAAATCACTTGTGTTTATGGATGAGCTAAGGTGTCTTATCAGACGTCTCGTAGATTGAAGAAAAGAAGTTTGGTTCTGGGGTAGAGTCTGTTGAGCATGTAGCAAAATGAGGTCGGCCGAAGACAGCAACAGGTGAAAAAATGCGTGTCAACAATAAGAGGATTCTTAAAATTACTGCTAGAAATTCAATACGTGACATTGCACGCATTGTTAGAGTTTCACTATGAAGAGTTCATTTAATTGTCTAGACACTCTTGGAAGTTAGGAAGATTTATGCTAGGTGAGTGCCCCACCTTTTGACTGACGACCAAAAAAGGGTGCGTGTAGAAACCGCCGAAATATGCCGATTATGTTTCCAAAATATGTCGGAAAGCAATATGAAAATGTTGTCACTGGTGATGAAACATCGGTACACTTTTTTGAACCCTTGCGAAAGGTTGGGAATACAATATGGACCACGGCCAATAATTGCCAAACGCACTTTAAATGCATGCCATATTCTTCTCTGGTGAAGGTACAGGTGTGAGAAAAAAGGGACAAAAATGTGACTGGACGGTACTACCGTGATGTGGTATAGAATTCTTTTTTAAGAAACGTCGCCCAGTTACTGGCTTCAAACATGTTTGACTGATGCATGACAATGCTTCAGTGCACACCTCTGACATAGTAGCAACATTTTTGAAGTCGGAGAAAATTACTGGCACTATGCGACTTTTATCTCTTTCCATAATTGAAAAAACTTCCTCTCTGGTCGTAGATATTGGTTAACACATGCTCTCGGTTCAGCCGTTTACCAGTACCTTCTTACTACATATAAATAAGCCTCCCGTGAAGCTGTCAAGCAATTGATACACGGACGAAAATTGTGCATTTCTAGCCATGTGGAGTACTTTGGGGATATGGAATGGAGAAATGCGCGTTTCAGTCAGTTTTCAAGGAAACAAAGCACAATACACAGTACATTTCGAACAGCCATCGTAAATAACGCGATACTTGTATTAACCAAATAATAAGTTTTACTGGATAAAGCTCTTGAGTAACACACAGATAAAGACAAATTTAAATGGAAATTTTCAAAAAAGTTAAGGCAAGATTCATCTGTCTAACGTATTTGGAAATGCAAAAAATATTGTGAAAATCAAACAGTGCCTGCGGAACATGTAAGGATATGTCAGTACTTCAAAATGCTGTCGTCGTCAGAGCAGATATTTGTCATATTTTGTTCAAAGTAGTTTCAGTTTCATTATGGTCCGTGATATTGAAAACACGTTTGTCTTGCAACTGGTTCGCGTGTTGTGAAACTTGTAGCGAAAACAGTTCGTGCGTAAGAAAAGACAGTATCGTAACATTTGTTAATTACTAAGGAAAGAGATACAGGTTACCTTCAGATTCGTTTTGTGTGGGCTGTGCATCTGAAAAAAATCAACAGATGTAATTTGCATACATAATTCATAGATTTGCTGAGTTTGTTACTAAAATCAAACTTACACAAAGATATAAAAATAGAAATCATAATTCGGTTGTGAGACGAGACGGAGTTTGAACATACTATTATATTACAATACATTCTACTGATTTTCGACCAATTATATTCAGGCATGGACAACTATGTATTAAAATAATTTCGGACTCTCAGTACATAATACTTACATAAACATTTCGGACGAACTATTTTTTAAAGTTCTCTACCTTTTATTATTTTTTCTGCATAATCGCATTAACAGTGACGTAATAGTTTCGGAAGAAATATCTAAGCACCAAACAGATTATCAACATACATTGTAGTTAAATTCACCAATCTGACGAAACACAGCAGTGTCAATAACTTTTTTATCCAAAACTAAATGGTTTCGGACGAAATAGGTCTAAACATTAACAGTTTCGTTTAACAATGACTTATTAATTTAAAAGTACTATCATTGTAACGCAAACCATTCCTACTAAAATAACTTCTTCTGCTGATGATAATAATATGTGCATTAAACGAACGCGGTGCGTTATTGCGAAAGCCTATTAGAACCATCTGAGTGAGAAAAAATTATTGTAAAGTCGTAAAAACGGGAAAAAAGGCGTGATAATGCGAAAAAGGCGAAGTAATGCGAAACAAGACATAATGACGCAAAGGAAAGGCGTAATAGTGCGAAGAAAGGCGTAGTATCGCGGAATAAAGGCAAATGACCACAATTACAAGTAGCTCTTATTTTACTTAGAAATATGTCATACCGGCGAAATGACCTTTAATTGTAGCAAAACCTTTCCTAACATAATTTTTCGATGTACATTTTTTATATATAGAGTATCATTTTGTTTCAATGATATTGCCAAAAATACAAAGGCTTTCTGACAAATTTTTTCACGAAGAAACGATTTGAATACAAAAGAAATGGATATGTCAATAGTGTTTATAGTGAATAGAACATGGTTCTATCATGATCTTATCAGTACATGTATATCTATTTTACAATATCAGTAAAGTCAAAGAGGTCTTTGGACTTTAAAAGTATTAATGATTAATTATGAAATTACATTGTCTGGATATTGTAAAAAGTATTTTAAAAATCAGATGGCACTAAAATAACTGTACATATATATTACATACGAAGATTCTTACTCAGTTTCATCATGAATATGTTTCCTGTTAAATCTGCAACATTAGAATACCCATTGCAAACTGTGCAAGTCAATAAAGCTGCGTTGTAAAATACGCCTGAACATTCCGATATTGCGGAGCACATCCGTGTGCAGGCTACTTTACTTCTCACGGAGTACTCGGAGATTCTTTCTGAATCTGTACATACTTGGTTGTCAAAGTCTGATTGGTGAAGGTACTTGATCAAAGTTATTTCACTGTGAATAGATGTGAAAACGTCAAAGACTAACATTAAAATAATGGTATTAAATGGGTAAGCCTGTGACATTCTGAAAATGTGCGTGTTTACGCAGCTTAATGTTTGGCTAAGCAAAAGGATCAGCCTTTTCTCTTTTGTGTTCTCGTTTGTTAAGCACTAGTAAAGATGATGTCTTTATAATTTTGCTGTCACACATTAAAACATTCACTTCACGATATATTTTCGTATTTCTCATGAAAAACTAATGAAAAGTGTAGTGATCATTATACATTTAATAGCATTTCGTGTGCCTTGCGAAATTAAATATCCTTTAGAACCAGTATCTTATTTCACAGACTCCGATTGTATTTAAATGTGTTAAGTTATTATGTCATATTAATTATCTCTTACTTTCATGAGCACTGTATCTATTTACTTTTCCAGATCACTACTTCTGTGGCTTCATAAAAACTGCATGAAGAAATCTTTTTGAAGCTGCTTTCTTAAAGATAACTGTTGCAAAATATTGTACACTTTCAATACTTTCTGTGAAACATATTACCTTTATATTGATTGTAAACTTTTCCCACACTTCAGTCTCAGAAATGACCGGATGACAAACACTTCTCTAACTGTTTAAGGCTTTATCAATAATAAAATCGAAAAACATCGAAAAGAGTTGTTTTGAACAACACTCAGGATATTGGGTTTCAGTGCAATCAAATATAATTGACCTATACCGCAATCATGTAACAATAAGAGAATCTGAACTTTAATCGTACTTTTATACATACACACGTCATACGCTAGAACAAGAATAGGAATATTGTAATGTAAATAGCAATTTGAGTTCCAAGAGCTGTTCTCTCACCGTCGAGTATGTATGTATACACCTTTCACTTGACGCGTTTAATCCTTTGTTAACGAAAACCTGGGTATCTGATAGTGCTGCAACATGGTGAGCAAATGAGGCCTATTTCTAGAGGTAACCGGGGCACCCAATACCACATTTTGTATTATATATCAAAATGACCGCTAGGGTCTGTAGTTTCTGAAACTGCTTGTTGCAGTTGCAAAATCCGTGCCGCAACATGAATATCAGGGTGTAATTTACGTTACCCCTAAAATCTTAAAACAAAAGAAAAGAAGTTCACCCTGAGTTATTACTCTTGTAACGCATGATATATTAGTAATGACATCATATTTGATAATAACAATTTGTGTACATAAATTCTATCCATTCAAATTCTGTGTTTGACCATAGTAATACGTACGAGTGCCATGTACTTTACATGACCTTACGTTACAAAATATTGTAATGTAGATTTTATCATTTGTTATGATAAAGTTTGATTATTGGTACAGATCAATGAAATAATCAACTTAGTCACACATTTTCTTTCTAATGAACACAGATTAGAATCCACATGACATGTACTTTACGCTATATCCATGTAATAATACGTTACTTTTGATAACATAATATTTAGAAAAAGTGACAACATTGATGACAACTGCTTAACTTATAAAATACATTTGATATATGACATTTGCGAAATGATTATCTCCAACACATGTTATGAAGTGAATAAATCTGACATATTGAGCAGTGTACTTTACGTTACTTTACGTTACTATAAGATAGAAGTGCACTATACAATAGCCTTAACTTTTGAGGTGCAAAGTGCATATTTTCTCATTTAAAATGGTTTTTGTAATCTATGTAGTAGTAAAGATAAGAATTGAAACAAATGCATTTCACATAATCTTTCAGCTCAACATAGATCTAAATTCTAAATAC
>JAUMHA010360124.1:0-13982 GCA_032359765.1 Saxidomus gigantea | reverse complement strand
CCTATTTGTTGCCATAGCAACCAGAGTTCTGCATGGAATGGAATTCTTTGAACAACTTAGATAGAGCTTCATGCAAGGAACATCCCTGCAAAGTCTCATCAAAATTGGCCCAGTGGTTTCAGAGGAGATGTCGTTTGAAGGAAATGGTGGACGGACGGACGTACGACGTACGGAATGCGATCCTAATAGCTCACTCTGGCACTTTGTGCCAGGTGAGCTAAAAATGGGTATAGGTGAGTACCTGTATTTCTGGGCCAGTACTTGTCAAGTGATGACCGTGTTGGATTTCTCCCAGACTGCTGCAGAACTGATCAAGCAAAGAAATATATATGTCATATATGCAAGCAACATACAGTATATCATCATATCTTTGAGGTCTCATTTACAAAATACGTAACTTACAATTGTTTTAGCAAATTCTATGAAAATCGTTGAGTAAGTGATTAAAACTGAAATAGTGTTGCCACAACCAACATGATCTACCTTTTACACTTATGAATTTTGCTTTTTGCATTCTTTCAAGTAAGAAAAATATCAAATTATTTTGGCAATGCATACATGTATTATGATATAGAACAAGTTTGACCATAGTCAAAATGTTGAAAGTAGATCAGCTCTTTTTTTTATTTAAACAATAGATGGTGTTGTAGTACATACAATGTAATTTACAGATCATACAAATTTATTTTAATTCTATCTAAGAAAGCTCCATAGTTTATTAAATTGCTCTCAAACACTCATTTCAGATATCATCATGCTCGCGCAAGAGAGGCAGCAAGTTTTACAATGTAGTATTAAAGCAGTATAGATTTTCTACTCAAACAATATATAATAAAAGAAAGTACACAAACCATTATTGAGTCTTTTCTTTGACTCTATCTTGTCACTGATGTCATCATATATGGAGAGAAATGCAGCTTTACATTCTAGGAAAAACTCACTACTTGTGTCACCTTGTTTGCTTAAACGTCTCGAGGACATGCTGAACTTCTAACCTACAAGTATAACATAAAGCTCACATTATCATGCTTTTATAAGAAATATGAATGATACTATTATAGTTATTCATAGAGCTACATGTATGAAATATGATCTTCAACTATGGATATCTTTCAGTCTTAATACTAATTTACTTTATACTGCCAGTAGCCCAACTAATTGTGCACCAATGCTTTTTGCTGTATACGACAGCCGCCCTTCCCAAAGACGGTCTTGCAGTCGAAATATTGAGGCTACCGCGCCAGATAGTCTCAATTATTCGACTCCAAACGTAGACCCATTTTACATAAGGACATTTTATAGATATCAGCGCTTTAACGGAACTGGATAGCGCCTAGCAAAAAATATAACGATATTTACCTGTTGAGTACAATCATTTGGACTACCGCGCCGGCTACCTGTGCATGTAAAGAGTAAAGTACACTGGAATAGAAACCTTACAGACTCAATTGAAAAGTCCCTTTAATGGACAACCAGGTCACACTTAGTGGCACATAGTGTTGGTGTCCACTGCAATGAGATGAAGATGTTTGCTCCCCCTCCCACAACATCTTTGTGCACAAAAAATAAACATGTTCCAACCTGGTCAACAAGCTTGCATTCTACCAAGCCAATTAAACCACGTATATCAACAAGCTATTCTTTTATTTTCTCTGTTTGCTTGATACATTACCTTGAATTTTATCCAGAAATTCCGCCGTTTAAAACAAACAATAACAATATTGTATAAACTTGTCACTTTCTGGAAACTATGTACGCCATTTGTTAGCTACTGCACATGCGCAATGTAACGGATGTACCAAAGAGCGCACTGGAAATATGCGGCGACATTGAACGAAATGTGGGGCTCTATCTATCTATCTATCTATCTATCTTGTTATACTGCCTCACACCTCTCACGAGTATTATGGGCTGAGTGCACGCCGGGTGTTAATAAAAGATAAACTACTGCAAGATAGTTCTTACAGTAAAGAGAAACAAGATTGCTAAAACTGTTAAAAATAGTAAACGAATAGAAGATTTAAAAACAACTGTTGTACGATTTATAACTGAATTGGGCCACTGTCTGCTTGAATGATTAAAGACCAGGCAGGATCGCAATATACTTGGGTAATATATTCCACAGGACTGTGGTATGGAGGTAAAATGAAGAGTCCGGGTTTGCATGGGTTTGGCGGAGACTAAAGGGGTGCATATGTCTTGTTTACCTGTTTGGGACTTCTAGGTAACTGGGCAGAGAGATTGCTACAAAATTGTAGTATATTTTATAAACATAACCAATTTTGATTCTTGACGCCTGTTCCCAAGGGTGCTCAATCCAAGGGTGTTCTGCAGGACTGTCACACTGGTATCTCTGGAATAATCATTTTTTACCAATCTGATTATGCGTCGCTGGACCATCTCCAGCTTGTGAATATTAACCTGGGCGTGTGATGACCATACAGATGATGCATACTCTAGTTGTGGTCTGACTAATGTTTTTAAAAGAGTGATTTGATATTTTCATGTTTTGTTTTGATGTTACGTTTGAGAAAGCCTAGTGTTCTGTTTGCATTTGTTGTTATTATTGAGATGTGTGTTCTCCAGCTCAGATCTATGCTGATGTCTTCATTTCTCAGCGTTTATTACACAGTCTGTACTGTTTTGTGTATTGTAAACATTCACGTTATCTTTGACAGAATTGTGCCGAATTGTTTAAACTTGATCAGCTTAGATTCAGCATGTCAGTATTTACTTATTAGGATTTGGGGAATTATAAGATTATGCGTTTACTGTAAAGCAAATAAAGCCACCTTCCTTAGTCAAAACATAATTTTACTTCCCAGCTTGGTTCCAAGAAACATTCGTCTTGTTAATTACTTCACTCGGTAGTCGTTTTGTGTGGTGGAGCGGAACCGTTTGGGCAATGTTGGTAGATGACCATGCAAGGAACAATCCATTCAATGAGGTGGTAAGGAGGAGATACGTTTTTCTTTAGCAATTGTTGACGTGAGCTAAAACAAAGTCTGATTACATGTTAACATAAAAGAGTCTGTAATACTAATGTATGCTCCACGGACCCGTTGCATTTTCCAGTCGAAATAACAATCACGCTCTGTTCTTGCAAATAAAAAAAAGTTTCAGTTCACTTATATAATAATTGTTATTTTTAATGTCTTCCACCACGTGGTGAAATATAAACTCAATTCCTTACATACTTTTGGAATTCATATTAAATAAAGGGAGATGCGTCAAAAATTGGATGAGTTCTTGATCATTACAACTGCACTTCGTGTCTGGTCATAATGAATAAAGGGAGATAATTCAAAATTGGATATGCTTGGGTTATGTAGGCCTACCTGATCATTGCGCTCAGTCCCACTGTGTGTATATGTAGTCTTAACTTTCTCAATGTCTGTAGTCTCAACTTTATACCTGAAGTACGTTTTATGGGTCTTAGAAAGTTCACCTTAGGAGAAATCCCACGGTCGTCCGGGACTATAAACAATATAAACAACAATAAATACTTTTTTGAGTTATGATCGGTACAAGCTTATTACACACATCATTGCACAAATGAATCTTTATAATATATAAAGGGAGATAATTCAAAAGTGGTGAAAGCTAGAACTATGGTTCCTTTTCGCTGACCAAACTAAATCCTTCCATTACTTTTCAAGTTATGCTCCGGGGGAACATGGATGGACAAAGTGGCTACAAAAGGAAGCATACAATTTCAAAGGGCCATAACTAAAACATATTATTTGATATACTAAATGTATCTGGGGGTGCAACATGTCGCAAGTTAATGAGTGAACAATAGACACGAATTGGCACCGGTGCCCTTACTTTTACAAATATGAAAAAAAACATCGATGACCGGACAGACGCAAAAAAAAATTATTATAATGTTCCATGTCCTTCCGGTGTTTGATAGAGGATTTACAACTCAATTACAAAGCTCAACATCACTCATTGTTACGTCGTGCCGAATCAGAATAAAACGAATAGACTTTGTTATCTCTTTTATATTTCAATTTTTATTTTGTGGCCATCTTTTACTAAAACAATTTTTTGTACATTATTCGGAATATGAATCATCAGACTGTTTTTATCTACGTCTTCGATCTCTTGTCCAAGTGCATTTGTTTGTTTGTCTGCACTGCAAGCTGGTTCAACCTTTTCCTTTCCCTTACTTTTTTGCAAATCCGATTCCATTCTAACAGCATTTGAATTCTTCATATTTTTCGGAGCAAAAATGTTATGATTAAATTCGTCGTTTTCGCCAGTTTCTTGTTGTGCATTGTTTGATCTTGTGGTGGTAGATATAGCCTTTTCAGTTTTGAACATTTTCTTTATGGAATTCAATACGCCGTTTCGTTTCTTCTGTTTGCTGCATCCAGTACTGAACACTGGTTGTCTCAGATCATTTGTTAAGTATGTATCACCTGCTCCCATTATGCGCTTTTTGAAATCTTCTACCTTTTGTAATTGATCGATACAAGCTTCCATGACAGCAGCATCACTGTCCTTCGTTTTCATATTTGGTGTTTCTGTTCCCTTATCCTTGAGTTCATTAACCTCGCTTTTGACGTCTGCACTTTCGTCTTCTTCTTGCTCGTCATAGAAAATATCCCAGCTGCTTGGAGATCCTAGTTTTTGAAGAAGCTCTTTTTCGTTCACACGTTTATTCCAGCTTTTCATTTTGCTGTCGTATATTGGCAAATAATCTAGATCTACATCCGAATTTTGGTTAAATTCATGCCAGATAATCGCTGCCAGCAGGTCTTTAAAACATGCGCGTCTGTTGAAAAGAGACCTATTAGATATGCCACAAGGGTCCGAACACGGAGAAGAGTTGTTGAATTTCCAGTTATCTAATACAACGTTTTTCATTTTCAGATCTGTGCTGCCTTGCTGTAAGATTTGCTCACACACTCTTTGAAGCATCATGTCCATGTGATCGGGTCGCAGATATAATCTTGTGCTGCTGTGTACGTTCCCCATAACGTTTTGACAACAGACAGCCATGCGATATGCATATTCCATCATTTTGTCCCTTTCCACTTTATCTCTGCAATAATCAAATGACGACTTTGTGAGTTCAAATGTTACTCCACCAAAATACCTCACCTTCTGCGATGCCAAATCAGCCAATCTTGCTAGTACCGACACGTCAGTCATTGATAATTCATAAAAGTAACAGTGTCATGCTGATGAAAACTCTAAATGCAACGGCGTCGTGGCGTCGCTCTGACAACAATATCCGATGACATCAGAAACCAGTGACGTTAATGACGTCATTGACGTCATTACGTAAACCAATGGTGAAATAAAAGTATTCATGTAATGATTATATCATTAATAGTCAAGTACACTGCTGCTGTGCGGGTGGTGTAGACGTTAAAATGTCGGATGCTCATCCCTGAGGTTGCGGGTTCGAGCCCCACCGGAGTCACGACCGTACTTCCGCATATGACACCAGTACTGGTTTTTCCAGGAAGCGGACTCGAGAGTGACTCGATAAGCTACAACGCTTTCTTCACAATCGAGCTAATATAGATTAGTATAAACTAATAGCTTTATATGGACCCGCTGGAGATTGTGCAGGGTACCGTTGAGCGACTTGTACATCAAAGCTGTCGCGGCAGATCCTACAATGGACATCACTACAGGACAGGAAAAAGATCAACCGGCTTACACTCCCCCAACAAGATATCCAATTACTTAGTCGCTATCGGTAAAACCGACCGCCTTCTACCCCCGCTACAGTAGTCTACTCCTTCAAGATTTCAGACTGCTCTAGTCATTCTTTCTAAGAATCACAAGGGAGTTGAACGGTCTACCCTTCTATACAACGGCATAGCATCAGAAAGTACATGTACTATTAATTGTTTTTACTCTTCACTGTATATACAGTGTACTCTCACAATGAAATCTGTATGAAAAACAATTATAAAATGAAAACAATAGAATATAAAATACATTGTTATAATAATATAATGCAATATTCATGAAAATGTCTTACTTTAATGCAATGTCATTGTGAAGACGTTGATCTTTATCCATTGGTTAAGACAGATCAAACTGACTGGTGAAAAGGAGTCAAATGAGATATAAGGCAGAAAGGTTGCGCCCATTTTGTCTGTCTTTCGTTAATTTATAAGTTTTGTTGATTACGGTCGTTTCGATGTACATGTATGCGGTTGTAGTCGTTATATTCGACATTTGTACATCTTCATTTATATTATTTATAGTCCGGGCCGACCCTTATCTCCTAGGGTGAACTTACCAAGGCTCTTGACAGGCGTAGCTTGGATAGACAGATGCAGATACAAGGAAATCCGGGTACTAGACCCTAGCTCTTCTTTTACGTGCACGGTGTATAGCACCGCTACACGGGAAACTACCTCTGGGGTTGTAACCAGTTCATCTCTAGATGGGTGGGGGTACACTGAAAAGCGTTTCTGAAATTTCCAGCCGGACAGCTCCGGTTTGGTAATCCAAAGCGTAGACCACTCGGCCACCACGCCATACCGGTTTGATACATCCGTACATCCGGCTGACCTTGTCGCAGAGATCGTGTACGAGGCACTGTGAGTCTAACACGCTGGATGACAGACTAGTGTAACCTTGGTAAGGGTAGGGCATATTTTTACTGACAACAACAACTATTATAAATAATAATATAATATTTTGTTCAGAATAAAACATATAAACAAAATATAATTTAAATTATATGAGCTTCATAATCAACAAAATAATGGTGATATCATTAAAACAACAGCCAAAATAAATACTTGCTAGATACAAATAATGAATATTGGAGCCTTATGTATCTTTACTCACAGACGCATTCGTGCGGTTAAAACAAATTATAAATGCCAACAAAAGCTTTCTTAGGACATCATGCTCTGCTAATCGAAGTGCTTGCCACAAAAATATAGATAGTAAGTGAAAAAAAGGCAAATAAATCTTAAAAGTGCAGGCGTTGCGCCAATGGTGACCTTGGGGAAAAAAACACGAAGCTTAGCATAAATCTTTAACCTTACAATTCCCTAAGCATACCACTCACGGTGACCTTGACCTTGGAGGCCAAAGGTCCCACCACCATATACAATCATACAATAGTATAGGTATTGACTGTAGTTGCAAAGATATAAATGCCAAGATATCGACGCCAAGTTGAGTAGAGTAGCCCTCCTTTGTCTTCGAATAGTCGAGTTAAAATGCACTTACATGATTCAAACAATATCAAGAACACAGCAATTACCTTTACATATATGACTGTTACACAAACACACATAAACCCAACTGGATAATTAAAAACAGATCAAAAATGTATAGAAATATTCACATTGAAGGCGTGTATCATGTACCGGTATTTTGGACGTCCCGTGACAATATTGGAGTTTATGACAAGTTTCAAAATCTAGATAACCAAATACCTGTATTTACTAAAAAAAATTAAATCTTTCTGAACTTACACCGTCGCCATAAAAGATTGCAACCATTCAAAAATCATTCTAACGCAGTTATTGACGTAACGTCATTTCTGATTGGTTACGTCGCCTAAATTCGCAAAAATGGAACGGCGTTTTAATTATCGCATTTAAACACACTGTGCGTTAGATTAGTTTAGTTTATACTAATTTATTTTAGCTCGATTGTGAAGAAAGCTTTGAGCTTATCGAGTCACTCTCGAGTCCGCTTCCTGGAAAAACCAGTTAGGGTTAACTATTTAGTGATTTTGACATTTGCGACCGTATATACGGTTTTAATGATCGCAAACAGTTTTAACAGCTCCGGCTAATGCCGTCGCCGTTAAAAATATTTGCGACCATTAAAACCCGTATATACAGTCGCAAATATCAAAATTACAAAACAGTTAACCCAACGTCACAAATATCAATAAGGCTATGCTATATGTTAAAGTCCCAGGAGCATAATTACAAGTAGCTCATATTTTACCTAGAAATGTGTCCTATCGGCGGAAATGACATTTATTTGTATCAAAAACATTCCTAACTTTGCTTTTTAAATCAATAAGTACATGTTGAAATATAACAAGTATAATTTGCTTCATCATGAAATTCAAAGTGATCAGGAGACTTAAAAAAAATATTCCCAGACAAGTAAAATATATTCCTTAAAAGTTAAGTAACATTGCATGAGTATGTATGTATACAATGTATAAACCTTTTCATTGTAGGCCTATCGAGTTTATTTCACCACTGCAAATATCGTATTGTCACACGAAAACGACGAGTAAGTTGTACATTTTTCAGTGCCATGAATATTGAAGAAACGTTGATTAAAAAGATTTTCTTTAATCCCTCTTTTGATATCATTGTATGCGTGAATATGTTATGAACCAATTTTATGACACAGACTGTAGAATGCCATTAACGTTACCATGGGTGCTCGGAAGAACGTGGCAATAAATAACTACATTAGCTATACATGTAATTGATTTTTTCTTCGGCTGTAGTACCATTCTGTGAACTTGTCCAAATAAGTGAATATTGGCTGATAATTCCCCCTCCCTGTCATATGATGTTCAAAATGTTTTACTGAACCACCAACGATGCCAGACGGAACGACCCGATGCATTCCGAATGGCAGGTCGTATCCCGAGTGATGGTCAATGATAATTCCTATAAATATAGGTACAAATACCATTCTTGTAAACGGATGGCTGTTAAAGACTTTCAGACCGAAGTTTGCCGATAAGACTAAAACTATTCTTTCAAATATCATAAGTCTGCTTGTCACGTGCGAATTAACTATCCCATGATCGTGATGAAACTTATGAATATACTTGTAGAGATAGAAGTTTTTATGGAGGGTGAAGTGAGTGACGAAAAACAGGGCGTCATAAACCACGAAGCTACCTATAAGTT
Source organism: Saxidomus gigantea (assembly GCA_032359765.1). Lineage (NCBI taxonomy): Eukaryota > Metazoa > Mollusca > Bivalvia > Venerida > Veneridae > Saxidomus > Saxidomus gigantea. The sequence continues at coordinate 5,100 of JAUMHA010360124.1, read as the reverse complement.
GGTATGCTATGGATACAACCGTGGGAGGCTCAACCGGAAGTGCTCTTGTCGTCTGAATGAAGGACTGTCTCTTTTCTATCCAAACAGCCGGATCAACACCGCCGTACTTTTTTACCATAAATGTGTCCAGCAACATTAATGGTGTAACGTAGGATATTGTTTTCAACAGATTGTCGGCGTGAGATTTCTTGAATTCGAAATGAACAGCTGGATCGATCTTGTATTTGTCCAAGCATCGTAACTTACTAACAAGAAATGGGTACGCACACATAACAATCGGGTAGCAAAACGAAACAAGCCACGTTTCAAAATAAACAGAATTGAAGACGTACGTCGTAAGGAGATATTCATACGCCAAATTAACAAAGTGTTGAAGTTGATCAATGTACAAGTACGAAACGATTGTCCCAAGCACTAGCAAACATCGCACGTATGTCACGCACTTCTGTCCTGCGTAGGGCTTACATTCGTTTTTGCCCTCAGCTGAAATGATAAAAAAAGTAGATCTTTATTTCAAGCGAATCATGTGACTACAATGAATGTATATTGAAACGCGACGCTCTAATGATAGGGTGCATGCGTTCGTGATTGATTTCTTTAACATCTTTTAATTAATCTTTATTTATTATTCTTATGCAGTAATACAGTTCCGTGATACGGTGACCGCACAAAGGATCTTCGGTTCGATCCTTCATCCGGTTATTCGGAAAACTGTGATTGGTCCTTGTATCCCGCCTACATACAAGCCGGTAAGTTTTCCCTGCATCTGCTTCATTATCGTATATAACATTGACACATACCTTTGGAATCTGACAATTTGCTGTTTTCCGGATGAGCTATTATTTCCTTTTCTCTGAACTGACTTTTAAGACTTCTTGCTGTCAAACTGACCTTGTTCACCATTTTACTGTCACGTGACCTAAAACAGATCAATAAGAAACTTCTGAACATTTTAAAATCTACTACATGTATTTGCGCGACCTGACAAATCCAAGTAGGGGTATCGCGGAGACAACAGTGAGAGTATGCAAGTGACAGGTATCGAACCCTAGACCTCCGGCTTCCTTTATATCAATAGTCTAAAAATAGAAATGCACCGTTTTGATACATGTACCACTTAAAAATGTGTCAACAGCATCGCAAACTTCATTCCCTGAATTCTGCACGAGTTAATCGACATTTGTTTGACTAGTGAAAGAGCATAACTTGTCAGATGAATCTAATGAATGCAATTATGAACTGAATGCGATGCCATAAAAGGTAAAACAACTTAAAACCATCGACCATAGTATATGTGTTATATGCAATATAATCGCTCTAAAATTTAAATGCATTTTACGCGTTAAATTGTAACATGATCGCAAAATACAAGTTGAATACAGTGCGCATGTACTATGGAGTGTAGTATGACGTACTGCTTAGTCTCAAGCACTGTGCGTGATTTCAGGGGAACGCATGTCACAATATAACTGCAATGGAATGAAATTGAAAAACTTGTTAACACAAACACACTGTTGAAAGATTTTTTTTGACATAAGATAAGATAAGAAGAGTTATGATACATCTAAGATTCAGTTAATATGTAAATACGTATTTGTGCAAGTTAGAGACATTATTAGACAATAAACCCCCATTAATAATTTTTTGTCTGCGCTATTTCTCAGCAACCGCTGGCTGGAATTCAACAAAACTGTAAGGGAAGCTTTACAATCAACAACGGAGGAGATGTGCATGTTGCAGGGCATGTTCTGCCTCGATAATTTACAAAAAAGAGGAAAATCCAACGAGGGTTGTTACCTAACAATACACTTATCATTTCAGCCATACGTTCTGTAACTTTAACTTTAACCATTAATAATTTTTCGGCAGGGAATACGGCCGTTCCTGGCTGTCGCTTATTGATAACTTTTGTGAAATGAATCCGTCATTGAATCAAGAGACAAAACGACTGGATTGGTATGCATATATACTTCCTTTATTACATGGATCGCAACGGCTCTAATGGTCTTTTCGCCATTTCTCGTTCAGGAAGTTTGTAATATTATAGTATGTCTTTTGCGTGTACATGTATAATGCACAAAACAAGGGTACATTTTTATTGTTTAAATGTATCTTTAAAAATGAACGGTGAACATGGATAGGAGCGCTCGACTATTTTCAGTTTATTAAATTAACCGCCGACCACCTTTTAACTTACATGTATTGTACATTTTAAACCTATCCTAAATACTACAGGTGCTTAATTAATCTTACAAACTGAAAATCAAATAACTGCTCGCATGGCTATTCTTGGTGAAACTTTAATCGATGTATAAAAAGTGAAACGACGATTTTATAAATAGATACCTCGATTAATAATACAAATGTATTGCAATAAATAAAGTTTGAACTGTTTTTCCTTAAGGTATCCGGTGAGAGAAAAAAAATGGTCTATTAAGGTAAAAAGAGATGCTCAAGTAGATAGTAAAATTACTTACCTTTCGGTCAGATCAAAAGGGTTTAAACCAGACACAGGTATTTGATTTTAGTCAATGCACAAGTCTTTCGAACTGTTACACGTAAATATTGGTCTATCAATAAAACAGGAAGCAACGTATCCAGTTAATCAATAGCAGTCCTTAAAAGTTCATTTATCCGTACTGTTCAATATTGGTCCGCTTGTACTGTGTTGTGAAGCAGGTACATTATCTCTATTTCTCGTAAACATTCTGTTAAGCGCGACACAGAAAAAACATACTTTAAAATGTACATAATATGTTAAAAGATAGCTTACCTTTGAGATAAATCGCTGTTTCATCAAGTATTATGTTAATGACACTAACAATTTACTGGGGTAACTTAAACAAAAAAAATGTAGTCACGCATCTGTGATCAAGTCGATGGTATGTGACAGTTGAGCGCAAGTTAACGCACATACAATATGTACTCGTACGTGACAGTACTATAAAAGGTTAAATATCCAATATCCAAAATAGTGTTTTGAAAAGTTAATGATATATACAGTCAAACTCTGTTCGCTCGAAGGCGCCGACGGTTCGAGTTCGAGGGATCGGTTAGTCTGCCAGTCACGGGTCATCTTACATCCATTTAAAATGGTCATATCCGGCTTTTAAAGCATTTCAAGAGGCAAAAAATAATGCTATGTATAAATATGATAAAAAAAGTAAATAAACTCGTAATTAATCTCAAGTATCAATTTGATTTACAATCCTAGAAATATTTTTGATGTTGCCAAAGTGGCAATTTAAGATGTACAAAATTTAAAACGGAAGTTGACTTCGCTCCGTACTGTCTTAGATCGATCTACTATTTACATGAGAACGAAAGAACTGAATGCTGTAACAAGAAATTGTCTTAAAGTGAAGAGGATTATCGTCTGGAAATTATGGCAACCTCGACCTTTGACGTACTTGCTGCATTGTCCTACTGCAAATTAGTCTCACAGCTTATGTTGTTCATTACTGTATTTTTGTATACTAACAATTCTTCTTATAATAAAGTTTGAATTAAGTAAAAATCTCTAATATTTTTTTCTATAAAAGATGTCCTATTGTGCCTAGGTTTACTACTGCATAATTTTTTTTCCAGTAAAGTCATAATTTTTTTAATATAACAATTGCAAATTTCCAGAATCGCTAAAATTTAAAACCTCAAAATTAACCCCCTTAAAACATGATTGGCTACATATTCAAAAAGTGTTTTTCAAAAAGTGTTTTTCGTGCTCAACGAACAGGAAAATGACGGCTCAAAGAAACAAGAGGCCTATGATGGCCCTTAGCACATTGGCCCATAGATTGCATCATTAGACTAATTCTGTCTAAGTTCCATGAAGATTCAATGAAAAATGCAGCCTCTAGATTTTGACCTGAGATTACCTATATTTGAACTCGACCTAAGGACAAGGTTTTCCTATTATTAGACCTGGTGACCAAGTTTTTGACCCCATGGGACCCAGTTTTCATTGTTGGTGAATATTTTACTTAACACAAAATTTAATGTATACAGTGTTTAAACTTTCTGCTAGTTTGTAACGTTAGACTAACTTCAAAGTGCACTAAGACGAGAAATAATTTTGACTGAGAGCGATGATTTACATAAATACATTAATCTAATAAAGCCTTAAGCTGCTAGTTAATGGTTTGGGTCTCTGAACTTAAGTCTGAAGTCAATGAAAGCTTGTTAAAAATTTATACAGCGAGAGTAAATTTATCGCAAATTATTGAAACAAACATTGAACGATGATCGATCAGAAACATTAGAGGAACCGTGTGTGCAGTCTATATCTTCTGTATGTTAAGTTTTACTCGTATACTGGGTTAATTTTAGATAAAAAGACATTAGCTTGGCACACCAGTGGTTAACGCGCTGGACTTACAGGAAGAAAAGCAAAGGACATGTTGTGCTTTCATTGGCTGCCAACTTTCTGCTTAGCCTTTACCTTGCTAAAATTCTAAACCTGACTTGTAATCCAGGGATCACAGGTTCGATCCCCTGCTCCTCCAGTAACATAATTAATGGTCTTTCGATTGAGACATAAAACCGAGGTCCGATGTATCGTTGCTGTACATCGGGCATATTAAAGAATTGGGGGTGTCTCTGGAACGGGACACGTTCTGAATTTTGCACTATCCTCCGAAACCGAAAATAACTAAACTCTCTTGGGGGCGTTGGTACCAACGACAAAACTCTAAAATACAAACATACATACTTGGTACACCACATGTCTGTTTAAATTAAGGTGTTTTCCTTGAAGTCGGCGAAAGACCTAAGCGCACGAAACATTTCTGTTCTTCATGTCTGGAAAATTGTATCTATACTTTAAAGACTTCTATATATCATGTTTGAAACTAGAACAAATTGTTTCCAGTGACTTTAGCGTAGCCCCGTTTCTTCACAACCTGAATCTGTGGAGGAAATTTACAAAAAGTGAAAGTAGGACAACAGTACACTTACCCCATATTTCAAATATTTGAGTACTTTCATTAGGTGAAGAAATATTCAATCTTCCATCGACTTTTGTCTCAGCTTCGTAGATGTCTTGCTTGAACATTATTTGCAAGTTATCATTGCAGCTAAACCCACTGTAAATTCTTGTACCGG
>JAUMHA010360013.1:0-13983 GCA_032359765.1 Saxidomus gigantea | reverse complement strand
TTTCAGCCTTTTCAGTCTGTCTGTAAAACAGTGCAATAACTAGAGTGCAGGTATCTGATACCCGCACTGTTAGTTACTGCATTCTATTCTATTTAAAACTAAACCACGCCCCATTAGTTAACCCCGCTTCAAATTGTATGACATGGTGGTATACCATTTAACCACTGTAGGTTTTCTATTGAAAAGTCCCTTAGCCATGATACAAGAACTATAATATTGAAAAGCAGTGCATGTCTTATAAACAGAAATTACAATCCAAAAGAGCCTCTGAAACCCTATAATGTACTTGTATGTCAATTGACATATGGCATGGTGCCTGTCTATCCACAACTGCCTTGATTATCCGACATATGCTTTTATTTCAGTTCCTTGTGTTTTGTCATTTCCTACACATACTTCAGTTCTATATGTTGGGATAATGTGACAAGGACTCTGCTAAAAGAGAAACATATCTTGGATGCAAATGTGTTCCATCGAAAGTGAACTCTTCTTTCAACAGCTCTGCTTCCTCTGGTCCAATCAAAAGTTCTTTAACAAAGTTCAGCCAATGGATGGTAGACTCTGTCAGCAATTTGGTTGCTAAGATACGATTAAACTGTAATACAATTGGTCGAGTAATGTCTAATACTGGTAGTACAGGATGTATAAATATTGTCCATTTGTGCTGACTCTGCAGGCTCTTCAGGACTTGGAGGTAGATATTTACCAAAGCTTCCATGCCATCTTCTATGGTATCATACCTGGAAGTAAAACAAAGTGAATGCAGAATTTGTGACTTGAAAAACATGTTCCTACTTTGAATTTGAAGCACTATTATTCAGATGAAAAATGATGGTGACATATCTACAGATGAATCAGCTGTAATTGTGCAACTTGTATTTGATATATGGGCATAGCATCATGGTTTAGTATCAGTTTAAACTTTGAAACAATAGAAGAAATCTCAAGAAAATAACCTAAATATGAAGTTTGAGGATCAGCCCTAAAAACTGATGCAAAACGACTTACAAACCTTAAATAAAAGTATACTGAATAATTATCAGAGCTTTCACAATATGTTTGATACCTCACTTACTGGTAACAAACTTGTCACAAGGCATATAGAACACTCATTCACCATCTAAACCTGACTAAACCAAGTTAATTGCAATCATTATCAATGGAACACACTTACCTGGCCTTCTCCCAGCATTTGAGCAGAGCTTCTCGACAATCTATTTCCCCAAGACAGACAATCACTACGGAGTCATCTGGGATGTTCTTCACAGTGGAGTTAAAGTTTACCTTTGGATAAAAGTTGCCTTCAAACCTCAGATGCCATATTTTGGTACCCGTTGACAGTATTGGGTAAATGACATATGTAGTATCCTGTATTAAAAGGTAAAGGAATTCAGATACTTAAAGTTTCGGGTAAATTTGTGTAATACAAACTCAAGTCAATTTTTACTTTATTTTTGCTAAAACTAACAACTCATCACTGAAAGTAGTAACATCAATTAAAGCTATCATTATTCATAGAAGGCGATTCATATATCATTATAATGCGGCATCACATACACGAACACCTACATTCATTTTCTTTCACTTATATACCGGTATTCTATTCACTTCATGCAACCATGGAAACATTTTAGGTAGTGAGCGGCTTTAGAGACTATAATGCATTTGTTCCTTTCTATTGCTAAACATCAAATAAATAACTATCAATTGTTGTCTTATGAATTTACTTCCTTTCATCATACAATGTAGTAGTATTTTTTTCTCCAAATTTTCAAAGTATCAACTGTAATACATGTACTATAATTAAAAAGAAGGCGGTATTTTTTTTCTTTAGTACAAGGGGTGTCCCATAATATCGTAGACAACCCTCATTTAACTTAAATGTGTCATAAGATTTCTTACAACACATATTTTACAACCTTCATAACTTCGATATGTGTTGTAAGATTTGTTAGAACACATATTTAAGTTATGAAGGTTGTTCTTACAACACACAATTAAGTTAAGAGGGTTCCCTACAATATTTTTTGGGACAACCCTTGTACACATAATTTTTTGCATTAGTAGTAACTATTAGTAGTATAAATGTTTAAGAAAATGTAACAAACCTGTACAGTAATTTTCTGCCATGCTGGGGGTACACAATGACTATCTCCAATGAAATATATGTACTTTTCTCCATGTGAAGGGTTCACAGAAGGAATCTCTTTGTATGTCCTGAATAACTCACTGATGCAATTGAAATATGCAGCTTCATTTCTGATGTAACTAAGATGGAGGTCATGACCTTCATACAGAGGCTGGAGCATTTCTAGGACTGCTGGAATATACTGTAACTGTCCTTTGATAAACAAAACTTTGACAAGAGTGAACCAAAATGCCAGCAGATACTTTTCCTCATCCGTGTATTCTCTTGAAGTAGAAGTAATTGATGTTTTAACATCTGGTTTCCATTGGGACACAGCAACTGATTCTATTTTGAGGTCATCAGGAATGCACTGTACAACCTCATTTAATTTTGAGCAGGTTAAATCATTTACTGACTTCCCTGTAAACTTACTGCAGTAACTTTTATAGAATCTAACAATATCTTCATGCCTCTCTATCACTTCTAAAGTATGGACATATATAAGTGCTATGCTTGGATTGCTTGGTTCAATATCTAAAGCCATTTGGAACAGTTCCAGAGATTCTTCTATAGCACCACAGTCTCTCAGGCAGTTTCCTAGATACACCAGAGCTGCACTTTCACCCATTGCTTGACCTGCAACCTCCTTTAAAACCTTCATTCCATTTGGCTGTTTACACATTACTGCAAATTTCTCCTTTACATTTCTGTTATTCTTGTCTCGTGCAAGAACTGTTAATAAGACTGACATTGCTTCTTCACTCTGAGACGGGCCAAGTGGAAACAGCAGAGCAGCATATTCCACAAGTGCTTCTATATGTTCTACATTTTCTCTTAGAACACCTTGCAGTACAGCGATAGCCATATCCTTTTGTTCTTTAAGAAGGTAGGCTTTTGCTAACAGAACATGGACTTGATGTTTCTCTTCAGTCTTCATGCCACCTGAACTTCTCGCTAGTTTAGAACACTTCATAAGCATCTCTATGGCCGAGTCCCCATCACCACACCCAACAAATGCTCCCCCAGCAGATATGTTAACCTCAACATCACTTTCAAAACGTTTCAAAGCCTTTTTAGCCCATGACAATGCCTTCTCATATCTACCCGCCCTTTCATAGCAAGTTATTAGTCCCATGAAAGCAATTTTACACTCTGAATCAACTTTCAGCATATCTCTGTATATTTCTATCGCCTTTTTATACCTTCCATTTCCAACATGAATAATAGCTGCATTATTTTTACCAAGAAAGATATCTTTATTTGGCTGGGAATCTTTTGATTTCTTTGTGATTTCTTTGGTATCTTTGCCAGGTTGCTCTTTGACCTTTTTAGGGGTATTATCTTCATCAGTTTCAAACTGTACAAACAAATCATCCATATGCTTCACAACATCACTTACATTACTTTTTTTATCAAGTACTTTTCCTCTGTTAGTTTTAATACTGTACATCAGTCTAGATGTATCTCTGTCAAAGGAAGGGAACTTTTTCTTCAAAGAATCTGTAAATGTGTTTACTACATCTTTCACAGTTCCTGGTTCTTCTTTCTCCCACACCATTACCAAAGTTAATTCTGGATCTTCAGAATGTATATAGAACTTCATGGTTACTTCTGAATTCAACTTTCACTTCACAGGCAATAGAATCTACATGTATGACTTCAAACTTTGTATCTGCATCTCTGGAAGAAAGAGAATAGCAATATCTTTACAAATGCTTCAAACTCAGAATCGTAATTCTTCATAAAGTTTTCATTGTAATAAGCCTGATGTAACTAAATTTTCACATCATTAGACTCCGAAGGTGTTGAGATTTCACTGTAGAATACTGTTAATCTAATACTGAATTGTTAAAATGGATTGATAAAAGCACCGCAAACTGTTTGCTGCACTGGATGAGAAAGTGAGAACATTTCTTGAAGAGTAGAATGCTTTTTAAAGTTAAACAAAACCTAAATGCTCATGCAAGTATCAAAAGGAAAGCAGTAATACAATCTGAGACAGCTCAGAAACTTGCTGCAAGAGACTCAAATTCACAAGGCCCAACCTGATGTATGAAATGTACCTTATAATTGTTGAACACCAATGTTTAGTGTCTGTGGTCTGAATAGATGAAACATGCACTGGTAGGAATTATTTCAACACAAAAGTGGAGAAAGAGCCATAGTTCATCTAAAATGAAAATTCCAAGGAGAAAATGTATGTCACAGTTCATTTATTTTTGTTTTTGTGTACAGTCAGCAGTATAAAATGTAGATACAGGTTTATAAAACCAAAGTAAAAGACCCAAGTGTGACCTTGACCTTGGGAGAAGGTGGTTAAGTGTTGTGGGACTACAATCCATGTATGTACATGCTACAGAGAGGACAGGATTGTTTTATACCCCTGTGTGCAAGGGTTTGAGTCCGAAGTGTGACCTTGACCTGGGGAGTAGGTGGCTTGTTGTTGTGAATGACACACCATCATAAGGATAACAATTGTGTACAGTTATATCAAAACTGGTCCATGCATGTGGAAGATAAAGACTGGAAACGAATTTGCATTTAGTAGAGTTTGAGCCCTAAGTATGACCTTGGAAATAAGTGGCTGGTTGTTGTGCATGACACATACCTTGTGGTATGGGTAACCATTGTGTGAAGTTATATCAAATTCTTTTTACGACAGTTTTCTGATTTCATTAAGAATTTCTTCTAAAGTCAGTTCAACTTTAATGAAGTGTTTTCCTTTGTTTTGCAAGATATTCCAAAACAGCTGCTAAAATTCTCCAAGTGATGCCACATGCACATAATCATTTGTTTCACTGCTAATATTTGATGAAGCATTATTTTCAGTAAAGCTACAAAATGATAAAATTATCCTGCACCTCTTTGCATCTTGTTTTCCATGTTTTTGAGCTATATTTTGGATTAAAATTGGGTCGTGGTTGTTCGCGAGAATCGCCCACAAAATGGCTGTGTAGTACACAACAGTTGCCTATTTCTGGTTTCCTGTGATGCACTACGACATCCTAAAATGGTATATTGTCGTTTATGAAAAGGGAGTATTTACTTTTTAAGTTTAGACAAACTAGGAGCTCAGTTTACTGTCGTATACGACAGTCGCTCAGTATTGATATCTGATATTAACAACTTATTCATCATAGAAACTGGATAATTTTTGTCTTATTTTTCTTAATTATATATTCATCTAGAATGTTTCAGGTTTTAATAAAACATGTGGTAAAATTAAGCGAGCCTGTTATTCGTACGGCCGTATCAGGTGCGAAGAATTGTAACTCATCCTTTTTTGGAGTTTGATTCCTGCAAGAACCTTCATTGTTTTTTTCCTTTCTTTAATTGTAAATGATATTTGTTAGTATATTGTGTAACTTGTATCTATTCTATGTAATTACTGCTATTCAGATGAATAAGAATAATATTATCAAACAAAAAACATGTATAAATACAAATAAATATTGTATCAATTACTAATTACAAATGTATGTATGTTTGTTTGCTTAATTTACAGACTTAATTACTATGTAGATGAGTTGATCATAAATATACATTTCTCAATGTCGCAATGCCTTCAGTTTCCCATCTGCTATTCATTCTTGAAGTAACATAACCAAGCATGTTTAGACCAAAAATACTACCTTGTTTGTTAATCTCATTAAGGTATTTTAAAATGTACTTAAGTAACCCAAATATGGGTGTTTGGTGTATACGTCTGTGACCCTAACATACAATGTAGGTTGTACAATATTATGTTAGAAATAATTTAAAGTTACTATAACATGTATAAAACATGCATTCAACAATCGCCTTATTCTGGTACTGAGTGATGCACGACAGTAGCCCACATAATGTTTGTGATAGTATTCAACTACACACCGATTCTTGGCAGCTGTCATATCCGCTCACGACCAAAAGTTAGGCTATTCTTATTGTCAAAGTATTCGACACAACACCAATTCTGGGCAGCTGTCGTATCCCCTCACGTCCCAAAGATAGGCCATTCTCGCGTCTGCTCACAACCCAAAGTTGGTCTATTCTCGCTTCCGCCAACGACTCAAAATTGGTATAAAATATATGTGTTTTCTGATCTTTTTCATGTAATATTTACTGTTTACATTTTGTTGCTTGACGAATTTCGGTGACGATACAGTTCATTATAGCGATAAAGTCAGATACGGCCATAATGCATATCTGGGTAACCGCTATAGCATGGTTTCAATAGAAAATATGCGGTAATTTATCAATAAAACTTTTAACAAGATTTTTATAAGCAGTTTGGATTTTTTTTTTAATGGGGAAAATGAAGGTTATTTTGGATTGGGACAAGCTCCTGCTGATAAGGTGAAAATGCCCTATAATATCATTTTTTCTTTAAAAAACGACAACCCTTCCTGTGTTAAATCTTATGATAAACCATCGATAGGACAGTGAAGGTAACATATATATTTAAAGACTGGAACATCATTAATCGGTTTATTATGTCAGGAGCATTTCTTCAGCTTTTATTCTTGGTTATTGTTTATTTTAAAAATTAAAGATGCATATAAGAGACCTGCTATGAAAGCTGAGAAATCACCATTCTTGAATGTAAATAATTTATCAGTACCTGGATGTGTAGTCTAATTAATTCAACGTTGAAGCCAGCGTGATAGTTTAAATATCAGATCCAAAAAACGGGTCTTCTGATTAGGATTAGGTCATACTGAGATGGTCGTCTCTCATGATAAATTGTAAAAAAAAAATGGGTATGGTTTGCCAGGAATATTCAATCAGTGCTACAGAATGTTCCTGGTTTTGCCCATATAAAAATAGTATTTTTTTGTGTCCGAGAGACTTATCTGATGGGAAAAAAGTATTTCATCAGTAAACACCTGACAAGTATGTATGATACACGGTCATCTTTTGAATAGATTTATAATGTGAGTGAAAAACAATATACGTGTATCTAACCTTTAGCTAATTGGGAATAATGGTCGCGAAAATATGTAAAAAGAACATTTTATTAAAAATTTGAGTTTACTAACATCAGAAAAATACTTTGATGGTTGAATGTTTTGTAAGGTCATGGTAATATAAGTGTATATCGTTAATACTTTGCCTTATTTTCTGGTTTTAGCTTGATTTTGGTGGTTTCCAACTAGGAATATCCCTGGACGCTCTTTAAAATAAAGCGCTTCAAGTGCCAGAGCATGTGAGTTCTATGTCCTTCCTTTCCATTGGTTGTATTCAAGAAAGTTGTCCAATGAGTGACATCGTTACAAAATCCGATTGTCATTTTTGTTGACATTCGTGACAGGTGTCTTGACTTGTTTCGTTTTGATTTTCTGTCACTTTTCAGTCAAAAATGGTTGATCATAATACAGTTTTAGGTGTTGGCGTTGGGCTATTCTTGATTATTTTAGTTTGGACGCTGAGCCTTTTCCTATGCATTGTATTTTCAAGAGCAACTGGAGCAATTTCGTAAGTATACAATGATCAAATAGACATTTTCATATGATCTTGCAAACTTGTCTCGTACAATATACATTGCCACATGTACAAGACTCATACATGCAATTCACCCAGGATTCTACGGGATAAACCAATGTTAAGACATTAACCCCGGAGCTCTGGCAATGCTTGCAAAAACTGGTAAATTTAAATTTTGTTGAAAAGAAAAAAAATCCAACAAAACTCATAAAATGGACAGGAGCTACATTTGTAAAAAAAGCCACGGTCATTACTACAGCTCTGTCCCATGTTGAATAGACCCAGCTCAACATGTGATATCGATAATTGTTTTTCTAAGTACGAGTTTTGTGTGCACTTCCCTTGGATTAGGTGACAAAGGGGGGCATAGATGTAGAGGTAGTTGGTTCGAGCCCCACTGGGGTTACGACAGTACCTCCTCATATGACACCAATACTGGTTTTTCCAGGAAGCGGACTCAGGAGTGTCTCCATAAGCTTCAAGCGTTCTTCACAACCGAGCTTAAATATATTAGTATAAACTAAAACTGATGTGTTGAAATGTTTGTGTTAATTGTAAAGGTAAATGCTTGAAGGATTATTGGCGGCTGATTTATAAACCGTTCAAACAGCGGTGAACTGACAAACATTAATCCAATCAACAAGATTAAAACATTTGGTGTTTTCATCACAGCCCCATAACAAATTCATATATCGATTATTAATATTAATAAATTACACTCTATCATGTTACTTAGTGGTAACCAGTTATTGGAAAACCTTTCTGATTTGTGTCCTGCACGCATGGCAGATTTAAGCCTTTCTGTGAACCATACTACGAGAATAGTTATTAACAGTTTGAAATTAGTCATGTTAGTAGAACTATGAAATATCAAATGTCATAAAACATGTCAACCTGGAGAGTCAAATTGTTTAGGCTAGAGCATTTGAATAAAGTCTGGACGAAATGATCACTTTGTGATCCTCGTCCAAATATTTTTAAATGAACTGGATCTCTTAAATTTAGGGCCCAAGACCTAATTGTTTGAAACTTTAATTGATGATCAAGCAAACAGTGAGTTTTCTGCAGTTTTAAAGTCTTACTAAAACTTGTGTCCTGCCTTGAGTTATGTCCCAGGGCATGTCAGCTACAGTTAGCTTAGGATAGATAAAGCAGCATGTATTAGAAGATGTTTAGACATCCCATAGCCGAGGATTCATTAACACTTCATCCATATTTTACAAACCACTTTAATACTGATATTTTGCTTCAGATGAAATAAATATTCCTATGTCTTCTATATTACAGGAATGTTGGTATTGCAATGATACTGGTGGCTGCCTTGTTTACTCTGATATTGTTAGTTCTGCCCAGAGAAGACTTTGAAGCTCCATCGAAAACGGTAAAACTTCTATATTTGTAAAAATTATTTCTATGATGATCCAAAGCCTAGGTGCTGATAAGAATACTTTTAGGTAATTTATACTGCTAAAGTTGATACAGCTTTAAAGCCTTAGAAACATGCCTAATTTTTGTAAACACTAAATTATTCTAGTAGACAAAAGTGCACTGTTTCAATTTATGAAACTTTATACTCATATTCAAGTTAAAGTAAATTGGTATACATACACCTAGGTTTTAACCGAAGTAAATATTGCCATATTTCAGAAAGGTCCCTCCAAGGTACAGTAGTGATCAGCTTTTGACACACTGTTGTTTTTATTGTAATCACTTTTAATTATTTTGATGATTTCAGAGGTTTCATTCTTTATTTATCTACATGTGCAAAAATAACCACCCATTGAATTACATCTGTTGCTAACTGAAATCACTTGTGTAGATGTTCACTGAAAATCACAAATTAAACCCAAGAATATAAAAAAGAAAAGTTGAACGTTCAATAGATTGTCATACTAAAGCAAGCTAATGGGGTAGATTTACAAAGAAAATAGTTGCTTCACAAATTGTCAGAAAGTCTGTCTGTGTTAAAAGTTGCAACTACATGAAAGTAGTAATTAGGCCTACTACTGTAAGGTCTACATTTTAGTCAATTACTGGATGTTTCTCATGAATTTAAGCCCACCAAGCAAAATTTTAGATGATTAAATGATAAATGTTGTTCAATCTGATTTTGGGGCCATCTCTCTTATAAATTGAAGTATTTTCAGGAGCTATAAGGTACTCAGAAACTGTTCGCATTTTAAAAGCTTGTCTTATGTTTCGTTTAAAATTTGAGAAGAAAGTAAAGTATTTTAACACTATTATTTTAATCACTTTATTGTATTTTGTAAAGGTCTGGTGAACATGTGTATGTAATATTTTCATGTTCTATTTTCAGGTATATGACTATTCTGTTATCTACAGATCTGTCATGATAGCTGTCTGTGCTTTATTTCTGGTGATTGGACTGGTTGCCTTCTTGGCATTATATCTCATGGAACCAGTCTACGCAAAACCGATACGCAGACTTAAACTGTCATAGACATCTACGTTCTCAATACTTGGAAATATTGTGCTAAATTTTTAGAAGTTACAATAACATCTTAGATGTTTGCAGATGATTGACTCCGCGACTGCCACCTATTTTATATAGGTATCTGTATTGTATATGATAAGGTGTGAAGGCACGTATAGTTTTGCTCAATACCTGCAAATATAAAACAGAGTTCAAGTGAAAGGATAAAGAAAGTACTGCACCCAGTGCCTCACAAAGCTTAAAATGCTGTGATATTTGACAACTTATTTGACAAGAGATGTCAAAGTACAATGGTTTAGTATGAAGGAGTTGTGTGATAGAAAGATAAGTACAGCTATAACCAATAGAAATGTCATGCAGACATAAAAAGTGAAATGAAAGAATGATTTGTACAGTTGTAACTGAAAGAGATGTTGTGATGGAAGAGTTAACAGCAAAATACATTGATGAAGATTTCAAAATTCTTGACAACAAACACATTTGACCAGCGACACAGGAAAATGGGCCTTCGGACAAAATACTTTGAAACTAGCTTTCTTGCATATTTTGTACAAACAATATTTCGATATCAATATTGGAAAATTTCAGTTACCTACGTCCATTACATACAAAACTACAACACTTTGAAAAAGTATACCTAAGGCGCTATTGTTCACACAATTTGACGTCAAAACTCACTTCAATTTCATCGGGCAGTAAACTGTTCCGGTATTTCATAACAGCATCATTTATTTTTGGTTGCAACATAATATACTCTTTCAATATATATCATATATGGTGAACTATTTCATGTCTTCTTTCCACGATAAGCCTTTTTTCATAGGGTATAACCATAATAAAGAAAAGAATCATTTCAAATCGCTGTTGCCATAGTAATGGTCTTGGAGGATTTTGAAGCAAATAGTATGTTTCTGTTGAGAAAAATATAGTGGCTATCAGCTTTTATCATTGGTTTTGCATTTAAAGAGGGTGACAAAAATGTAATATTGTGGGTTTTTTTATCAAATATTGTCGAATTATGTAAGAAATGTCCGAAGGTACATTTTGCGCCGAATGTCATTTACAAGTCAACAGAATAAAGATAATATTACAATTTCTACCTAGAACAAATGCAGGATTATTCAATCATTTGTTTGACCTGTGTACTGTATAAGGTATTTGGTTTCATCCGTTTTATTTAAAAGCAAGACCTACGCTAGCTTCAGTCAGCTTTCATGTTTGAATAGCATCGTTACTAGTAAAGATTATAGGTTGATCTTGCAGGAAAAAACAACTTTATTGCAAGGGAGTAAAGATTATAGGTTGATATTGCAGGAATAAACAACTTTATTGCAAGGGAGTAAAGATTATAGGTTGATATTGCAGGAATAAACAACTTTATTGCAAGGGAGCGTTATTATCTCGAACATATTTTTTCTTTTAGGTTGCTTATATTCAGATAGCAAATCTGTACTTGTGAACTGAACTTGATGATGTTTTTGCATTATTCTTTTAAAATTAGGTAATAAATGATATGTTCTAATGTTTACATTTCACTATGATATTTTATGTCTATGTTATTTAGCTACTGTCACTTGCCTTTTAATTAGAAATTCAATATAAACTTTGGTGTAATTGTTAGCCATGTGTCTTTTAAGAAGTGTTTATATAATATTCTATGACTGTTCATGTTCATACTTATATATTAAGCTACAAAAAAGGATATGAAAATTTGTAGTTGTTTGTTTGCTTGTTTGTTTGTTTTAAAGTTAACAGAGGGCTGTCTTTTATGTGAGTGGCCTTTACATGCTATGATTTTTATTCTGGAACTAGTACAAATGTACTGAATTCAAGTATCAAATTGATATGCTTATTCACATCTCAAACCAATCAGAACAGAAAAGAACAGAACAGAACATCACTTTATTAACTCAGTATGTTACAAGTAACACTTATGAGCATACAATCCAAAAGCAATACAAAAATACTACTTACATGACATGATAAATAAGAAAGGAAAGAAATAGTTCAATTATTCTTAGTCTTGATAATGGGATGAGAGATGAATCAATCAAAAAGTTTGTCTGATATTCAGCCATTGACCTGTCTATGATTCTTTTTGTTGAGCTTGATACAGGATTTTTTCCTGAAACAATTGTTCCTTATGATTAGATGTGCTACACACAAAACCAAGTCCTTGGCTAAGAGGTCAAAGGGACCGTCATTTATATTTAGTATCATAGGAGTACATGTTGTGTCCGGATCAAGACTTAATGATCTGTAAGAGGGATTTAAATTTCTACACAAATGTTCCATATGACAAAACAATGTGTCACAAGCAAGATCAAGGAAACTTAGCTGAATGTTTGCTTCAAAACCCTTCTAAACAGTATAAATATACAGTATAAATATACAGTATAAATATAGATACATTTCAGCAGACTGTTAACTTTGTGTGTTGGTTTTAACTTTGTTACTTACTGAGGGATTTTGAATGGCGACCAGACAACGTGTTGCACTTAAGCCTTCCTAGCTCAAAGGTCCAGGTCACTCTTAGTGAACAACAGTCATTTGTACAAAAAGCACTTTTTAATTGACCAAAAACATTGTCATCCAAGAAGTGACATAGAAATAATATCATTTAGAGTAGGCTCACCCATTTCCAATGCTCAAAGAGAAAGACTATAATGCTACTTGGCATATTATTTTGCCCCTGCAGTCAAAATTGACCACACCCTCTAGTGGGAGGGGTTCCTTGTCTGTATATAGAGTTAGAGGAAAACCTAGCTTCCAATGAGTTCCTATAGCAACCAGCGACTAACCAACCACCCACTGGCTTCCTTAGCAACCAGTGACTTCCCCTTGGAACAAGCGACTTCCTTAGCAACCAGTGACTTCCCCTAGCAACCAGTGACTTGGAACAAAGGATTACTTTAGCAACCTGTGACTTCCTTAGCAACAAGTGGCTTCCTCTATGGACAAATGACTTCCTTACATTGACTTAGCCACAACTTAATACCCTAGCAACCAGTGAATTTTCCTAGCGACCAGTGACCTCCTAAGCGATCTTAAAAATCATTTCATTAGTAGCAGTTGACATCCTTAGCAACTAGCAACAGTTGTCTTTGGCAATTATTAACTTCCCGTAGTGACCAGTGCTTCCCTAACTAAGCACTGACTATCCCTGGTAGCTTGTGACATTTAGTGACCAATGACTTCTTTAGCAACCAGTAAACTTGCCCTAGCAACTATTGGCTTCCTTAGCAACTATTGACTTCCTTTTAGCAACAAGTTACTTTCTCAGGTTAGTGCACTAATAGTCAGGTGAGTGATATAGAGCCATGATGGCCCTCTTGTTTAAGATATTAAGAGACAATTAGATTGCCAAGTTTTACATGTCATTATTACTAAGAAAACAAAAAATTTCATGAACGATAGATATAAATATCAAACAACAGAATAAACATGTCATGTGAAATGAAAATGTATATAAAATGTATATTACATTGTATCATCAAATCACTAATTTTATTACAAATATCAACAAAATAAAAAATGAAATTAAGGCTTTTGATGTGAAATGTGTAACAGTGTCAATACTTTGTACATTGTAATATTAAAACTGTCATTTTTAAGTCAAAAATACATTCGAAATTAACCTGTGTTATAATATAACCTCAATAACCCAGACTTTATAATATCTATTTCCAAATTTCTGTGGTATAATGTATTGATATGTATGTGTATCTGCTTTACACTGAAACACACTTTTAATCCATCTCTTCAATTGTGGCTCCAGCATTCTAGTGTCCTTGTTGCGCCCCGCCGCGAATTTTTACCATAATTGGCGATACTTTATTCTGCAGTTCTTCAAGTTTGTATTCGAATTCCTCTTTCTCGGCCATTGTATTGCTATCTAACCACTTGACACAATCCTCACATACCGTGTTTACAGTTT
>JAUMHA010359901.1:0-27308 GCA_032359765.1 Saxidomus gigantea | reverse complement strand
AGAATCGAAATAATAAATTGTTCCCTATATTTTATCGTTGAATAAAATACAGTCAGTCATTTGGATGCGAAAAATTAGATCACTAGTGCTACGCACTCGTGATTTAATTAGAATCTACTACGCATCCAAGTTCCTGACTATATTTTATTCAACGATAAAATACAGGGAGACATTTATTATTTCCTAAGTATGGGGTTGGGATATTAATTCGGTTTTTCTTTTTGTTTAAAAAAATATAGTACAATAAATAATTGTACTAATCTTTATTATACTGACCGCCATTTACGAAGAAGTAGCTACGTCATCGTATCGTGACGTCATGGTTCTATTTATATCAACTAGCGGATGTAATAGTACATACCTGACATGTAAGGGTATTTCATTTGGTAATAAAACACAATTTTTCATTTTAACAGAAATAGGTATTTATACCCTACGGATAATTGTAGAAACATCTTAAAATATTTTTATCGCTGAAGAGTTTTCGCTGCTTTGTTCCAGGCTGTCACAAACTGGCGCAGGAATTGACGTCTATGTGACGTTACTAATAAAAACTGTACTACTGTACTGTCTGTTCTACGAGAAAATATTTATTCTATGCCAGTTGGTAGACAATGATAACAGACAAACGAGACCAAATCCATTTAGTGAAGATTCATTCTGTTGAAACAATTTATCCATTTGATTCGATCATGTTACAGTATTTGAGAATGAATGCCCAAAGCCAATGATTTGTGTATCTCCTCTAAACGAAACCCTGTACTCTTTGTGAATGCTTCAATCAACCTGTATAGCTAAGCAACAGCGCATGAAACAAAGCTGACAAATTCTCTTCAGGATATATCGTTGTATTCCCTCAAACTTAAAGGGTAATAGCGGCTCACTGAGCGTATATTCAGTCTATAGATTCACGTTCAATCAGTCAAATGTTACAACAGCTACAAGGGCAAATGTCGATCTGCCTTTAAATCAGCTCTGTTCAATATACATACAAGTATAGTTGCTGTACGACAACATATTTATGGAAAACACAAAAACTGACACGCTCTGCAACAAACAATAAAAGTAATACAGGCGGATTTATTTCGCCGCCTTAGGTCATGAAATTGTGTGTCAATGTACGTACAAGATCAGTTTGTGCCTAATGAAGTGTTTTCGTAATGAGGTAACTAACAATACCAGACAGCTGTCCCAATATACGTACATATAAGAGCAGTCTGTGCCAAATAAAGTGTTTTCTTAATCATGTAACTAACAATGCCAGACCGTTGTCCAGATGATATTGAAAACCTATTTCTTTCGTGCTCTACAGTTCCAGAGACGAACAAAATGAAGTAAGGAAAGCACATCGTTCTGTAGTTAGCTTTGCAATGCAGGAATGGTAGTTTCTCTTGAAATCATGTTTTTGCAAGAGACATTAAAGAAATTTATCACATTTGTTAATGGCAGACGGACGCGCAAATCCAGTTTTGTGATTTCTATAAACAGTGTGTCAATATGGACTAGCAATTACCAAGGCCTAATTCTTATTCCACTGAACCTACGCAAATATAGAACTGGTTAAGGAAATGCTAATTTTCGTCTAGTGAGGTGATTACGTTTTATCAAGTTACCACTTACACGGTCAATCCTAGTTTCCTAGATGACATTCACTAAAGAAGGCTTATTACTTGTGATATAATTCACTATTTCTCGAAGCCACATCGATTGCATTACTTTTCCCCGTTTAGTTCCTTTAAATTTTGGTTTGCTGAAAACGTATTTTCATGGGAAATGTATAACACAAGCAGTATTTACGACTTACTGGTGAGAAAAAGACACAACATCGGTAGATAGTATCTCAAAAGATAAGCTAGATATTAAGTTTAGAAAGCGAGTTTGATAACTAGTTTGATTTTAAGTGGAATTTGGTAGGAGGGCTGCTTAAGCAACTTACAGAGACAAAATATCAAACGTTTCGGTGTGGGTTACGTTCTGTAAACCACTGCTGCTGTCAACCTTACCCAACCACTTCTTAAAATCAATTTGTCAAACGTTTAGATGCGTTTTCGGCATTTTCTTTTCACATCTATTTGTTAATTGATGCATGCATTCATTCAAAGTTTTTTCGTATATTTGTTCATACGATATTTATTTCATTGCTAATTATAAAAGTACAAAGGTTTAAGCCGTGATTTATTTTTCTATTGTTGACAACTTCCTGATTATATCACAGATCTAAGTTCTACCCAAACGTGTACTAGAAGGCTGCGGGTCATTTTTTCAAAGACTGATTACCAAAGGCTGACCTAAATCTTGGTTATAGACCCCTTTCTTCCTGTTTGTGTTTATTTGATATAGACAGCATCAGGTGCCAGTCACAGTGTGATATGTCTCCAGCGTCTCGGAGAAATTTATCTTCTAAATCTAAGAACCTGTTGACTATATACCATTGAGCTGGTGCGTGATAGAACGGCTATGCTACTTTTACAATTATCTACTGAGAAAAGACTAGATAAAAAAAATCAGACAGTGTGTATTTTGGTGTGAACAATTTTCTGCCTGGGTATAGCTCTTTCTATATTCTTTTTGTCTTTCAATTACCTACAACGGCTTTATTATGCAGTTTATTCCCAGTTAGGAAAAGTGGCGACTGAACAAACATCTAGAAACTATTACAGCTTCCGCACGAATTATACTACAAAGCAATCTAAAATGAACAATTGCAGAAAAGGGAACGATCATTATATATAATTAAGTCTATTGAATATGTATTTTCGTATTGTCATTTCGCGATATAATAGACAATAAATTGGTTCGCTTTCTTTGCGGAAGGTTGCTGAGTAGTTTAATTTTGTTGATAATACAAGCCCTAAAACTAGTGTCAGTCTCCACAACGACGGCGAACCAGTTTATTTTATTGTCTAACTTCGCAAAAATAACTGCAACACGTTGAAGCTTTGTGGATGTTTTCACGGAAAAGATGGAACACATATTTAGAACATAAATCTATTCCGCTAATTAATGTACAATAAGTGATACTGCTGACATGAACTAGATGTTCAAAGGAAATATCAAGACGGCATGGATAATATGAGGTTATTTGAAGCTAGACAGCCTTGAATAACAGCATCATGGATCGACTGTACACGGGGATGTATGTTCCTGTACGTCAGCAAGTACATTTGGTCTGAGCGTTACAAAGTGTATAAACATGTACACATGGTTTTATTTGTGACTCTCCATTTCAAGAATGACTTTAACTTTTAAAGTGCAGATCTTGCCCTGGTTCGTGACACGCCCTCTCATCACAGTTTTCAAGTGCATTTCTGATCTGATCTGAGATGATAATTTAAAAAAGAATATTTTGTGATGGCGCACTAGTGCCTATTTTGGTATCAGAATTAAAGTTTGTGTACAGATTATGCTATATGGCAATGTACTTTTTTACTGATATCATATGCATTGTATTTTGTACTGTGATATAATTTACATAGATTAGACTTTAATAAATACATAAATAAATACATAAATAATTGCATGAACATGTACAAATAGTTTAATTTACGGTTTTCAATTGACTTTTAAGGCATATAATTAGTATCACCAAAACTGTGTGTCAGTTCACCTCACTACGTTGAATCGAATCAAAAATAAGATAGACCTTTCCTTATTAAACAATAAGTACATTTGTACAGCTTGTTGTTTATTTGTAAAATATAAGAAATGTTAGACATATTCTTTATTATTAACATACTTGTTTTTCCGAATATGATACATACACAGAGTTTTCAACTATGTATCACGCACTTATCACTAGAAGAAGTTTTCTCTGCTCATAAATCTTCCCCATTACAAATACTGCAATTACGTCAGACCCATCCATCAAAGTTCCCCACACCTTGCCACTGTAATTACACTGACCATTGTTAAAGACAATTCTGAGAAAATATCAGTAAGTTTTCTTTCTACTTGGTTATTTCATTACGAGAATATTTTTTCGGACCATATTGTTTTTATTATAATACATTGTAATATGCAAGTTCATAGTAATGAGGCAATGTGTAAAAACGTTTTTGAATCGGAATGCAAAATGGGCCGTTTAAGTGTTGTATAAACTGTTTTTGGCTTTGCACAAAGAACGTCAGTTTTCAGTTCCCTTTTTCTAAAACGCATGTTGATTTAAGAACTGAACTTTGTTTACAATTAATGGCACATGAAATCTGCTTAAACTTTGTTTTTTGTTTACAAACTTTGTTTTTTGTTTACAAGTTGAGCCATGTTAAGCTAGTTAACTGTATGTTAAGGAACGCATGCCTAGCAACCAGCCGGGACCCGAGGAAGTCGCGTCGACATCTGGTTTACCCCGGTACGTTTTTGTAAAGCATCCACAGTTTTCATAAGTATTGCAAATGACTGACTCGGAGAAATATCCAGTTGCCAAGCAGTAGCTACGTCCCTATGACTATAACATGTAATTCAATACAGTCATGTTCAAAACAAAGCGGACATATATATTTCTTGCATGCAGATGGCTCATCTGGTACTAAAACATCAATTTTTCCTTCACAGACATTTCATGCACAACAGACAGTGGCCGGAACATCTTAAACTCTTTAAGGTCACTAAACAGAATGTATTACTGCTCTGTCCCAGACAAGAAAAATACCAGTCACAGTGGGGCAAAAAATGACGTCTATGTGAAACTAATATTTAATACGATTCCAGAATGAGAAATTATTTACATTTGTATTCTATGCCAGTTGGTAGACCATGATAACAGATATATGAGAAGACTGAACTGTCTCAGATCCATTACGTGAAGATTTATCTATCGATTTGATTCGATTATGTTTGCATTTAAGGCAGAATTGCTAAAGTCTGTATGATTTATTTATTTATTCTAAATGACTGTCTATGTATAAAAGCCAATGTTAAGTCCTTTTCAGACTTTGTGAATATTTCAATCAATCGGTATAGATCAACAATAGTAACTGCCGCATGACTTACACATTCTGCTCGGCTTTAATCGTAGTATTCCAGTACGCTCTAATAGCGCTGACACGGTTACATTGCGTATATATAGGATCACGTATGAAAAAAGTAACTTTCTATGCTAAACAGAGAAGTTAAATGTCATAACTGTTTGTAATTGTTGATCGGAATCCATACTGATCAACAAGTCACAATCTGGTTTATCATATTATCTGCTACGTGGTTCAAGTTTACTTACTTGGTTAATAACTGTAGGACATCAGGACGTATAAGGAAATGACAACAATTGACACGTTCTGCTACATTACGCACATAGATATAACACAAAATTTATTTGAGGACAGAATTATTTCACTAGCTTTGGGTAATGGAGATCTGTGTCAATATACGTACAGGGGCATTAAGTCTGTGCCGAATGAAATGTTTCCTAATCAGCAAACACACAATGCCAGACCACTGTCCGGATGATTGAAAACCAATTTGCTCGTGCCCTACAGTTCCAGACACCGATGAAAATATAGTGGATGAAGCGCATCTTTTTCTCGTTAATTCTGACAATTAGGGCTGGAGGGGTAATGACGATATCCCATATTCCTGATATCAGATATTCAGCAGTCTTACTTGGGATCAAGATTTTTGCTAGAGACAGTAAAAAGTTTATCACGGGCTTAAATGCCAGACGGTGATTAATATTTTGGATGTTCAAGTCGAGGTATTCGAAAAATGGTTATTTCCAAACAGATTGTCCATAGCAAACAGGAACGAACGATTTGTTATAATTTCGTACTGGACTTTTTTCGATGATCGAAGTTTGCAATGACGTTATAAAAGAGGGTTACGACTGGTAAAGACACTTTTTTCGAAACAGTATAGATTTTGCTCGCCTTCCCCTTTAAGTATCGTACACATGGCCAATAAACTCTGTTCTCTTTTTTGAAGCTTTGAACCTTACAAAATCATATTAAACTCCAGCAAATGTGCAAATCCAGGTGATGAAACTAATTACAAAAGCGGCATTAACGACCATGGAATTTTAAAGCAACGCATTGTAAGATTGTTTAGTATACATGGACAGTTGCTATTCTTGAAGATTAAGCTACGAATTTACATTACAGTTTCAAAATCTTAACTTACTCAATTTGTTTGGGTTATTGTGTTGAAATGTGACAGAAATTTTGCTTAAATAACCTGCAAAGTTTCAGATACACCAACTAATGAGCTAATTACTGTCACTCGTACTGACATATTTAATGCACTTTTGTGCAAAGTCTACAATTTTTATTTTTGATACTGAAAAACGAAACTTACGCATTGACAACGTATTTCCTGTTGTAGACAAGGGTACCGAGTGTAGGTAATACACCAGACCACAATCCGAGACTGTTGATGTGCAAATTAAGCGCATCTATCCATGGCTGTAAAAGACCAGAACTTTGTTCTAGAATAATTTCGCTTAATTCAATTAGAATCGACATAAATAATGACACTCATTCATATTCATCTTGAAATTCTAGTTTACTTATCCTTGGCAGTGGTTATTTGATTTTTTTCGAACACTTAATGCAAAGCAACATTTTGACTATGTTGTCATTTTGTAAAAATTACACAGTGACTTGTCTTTAAATTGAGAACTCACCGGTTATTGATACAGTCATATACTGTGTAAAGGATTAAAACACAACTCTTTTATATGTTGTTTATGAAATAACATCCGTTCAAGCGGTGTTAGTCGTTTAATAAACAAAGATTTGGAGTACTGATGTGCAGTTATTAGCCACGAAGGCCGAAGGCCTGAGTGGTTTATAACTGCGCATCAGTACGACAAATTATTGACAACGCTGAAAAGGATGTTATTTCGATTCTAACATGACCAGATATTACAAAAGGTGAATAAATGCGAAGCGTTATTTTCTACGCAAACGCTCATTTAACGTCATGCTGCGCAATATGACGTCATGTTTACAGCATATCGGTTCCCGCGTTGTCTATGGTTCATTATATAACATAATTTTTCTACTCTTTGATATATAGAGACAAAATCGTGAGTCATGTTAGAATTATGAATTAAGCGTATAGATCTAATACGGTATGTCGAATATTTAATATTTATTTCAACAAATTAACAACCAACTTCTTATCAAAATAAACAGAGATGACAATAGCTAACCCCAGGATGTCCCAGCTTGTAGTTGATTTCGTTATTGAGGAAGAAGTACTGTGTGGGTGTGTATTCCAGCTTCTCCCCGCGGCTTGCCAGCAGTCTGGTGACCGCTGAAGATGCGTTTGGTATGACAGCATAGCCGTATATCATCACAATAAACAACGTGAATATCGTTGTCGGCGTCAGTATATACGCAATCTGCAAATACAAAATTATGGACATTTTGGAAAGTAGTCCATACACAATAACGCAAACGCGCCACTGGGATGTGGCACTCATTGTGGCACTGTGAACGTCATCTAAATGAAGATAACTGACTGTATTGAAATATAAAAAAACACACACTGTCTTAACGTTTGCATGCTGGCAATTCGACTAAATTGCTACATGTTTTAATAGGCCTACAGATAGTTACATATACAAATGTATGACTTTATTTCCCATGTGGTTAATTGACTGAATTAAAATGGTTGACGTTTTCATGCTAACCATATGACTGCATTGTTCCATGTTTTACAATAGATAGCAACACAATTAATATGCCCTGATTTTCAATGCGAATAACTGAAATTAAGAAGGGAACAAGTCTTGACGCTCACAGGCGGACAATCTGGGTGCATTACTTCATGTACCAGTATTACTATAAATAGTCAGAAACTAGATCGAGTTTAAGCTAATATATCTAGCATGGTAGGCCAAAACCAAAAGACACACCTGTTCCTTGTTAATAATCTATTAATAAACAATTTGCATCCATATCAGGATATGATTCCAGTAAGTTAGATACAATATTATGTCCACAGCAGTGATAAGACGTCAGTAATGATGTTAATACATCTAAATAAAAGACATAGAAGGGAATGAAATAGCTGATACATTGGCAAAGAAAAAGAAACGTAAACCAGAGGACAGCAGGAAGAAGATAAGACAGTAGTGGTAAGGGGAATCAAATCCAACTTAATAGAAAAATGACAACGGAAATATGGTGAATCATCAGTGAAAGACAGCTTCAGAGTCACTTTCCGCAATGTAAATAAACCAGACGCTCCTTTCATAGATAGAAGAAATAAAGTTAATCATATGTTAACAGGCAACTCAGTGCAAACTTAACAGACACATGTCAAAGGTTAACGAAAACACAACAGACAGTTGTCCGCACTGTGGTGAAATTGAATAGGTAAGACATTTCATTTATGAATATGAGCAATATAAGGATCAAAGAAAAAAAAGGAAACACAAGTTGAAGACATACTCTACAGGCAAAGCATTGAATTTACAGTAATAGACATAGCAATATTAATAGGAAACATCACTGGTAGTACCGAGGCAAAGCGAAAGCTCGTAGAGGCTTTTCAAAAAATATCTAAAATAACATGAAGATCATTTTAAACTGTCATACTCAACTACATTTTCGTACTCTCACCGACTGTCTTTGAAAGTTATTTATCAACTGTTTATTTCATCAAGAGCAAAATCACATAGACAACAACAAACACTCAAGAGGTCATTGTTGGCGAAACAACAACAAAAAGAATAACAACAGAAACAACAATGAAAGGACGTTAGTAAGTGGGTGGCCTGAAAGAAGACATATAACATAACTAGTAAGTCAAAGTAGTACTAGTAATATTTATGTAGTGATGTGATCTAAAAATAACAGAACATAAAAATAGTCCCTTTAAAGGATATACTAGCAATGACGAAAGACAAGTAAGTAAAGATGGAGACAGCATTGACACTAGATCTATGTACAACAACTGAATATAATGAAAATTTCCCTGAACATAAAATTGCAGTATAATAATCAGATGAATTCTACCTAATTATTTCAGACAGATGAAGAGAGTGCACGTAATTCTCGGTGGTAATGTGTAATGGCTCCTAATTGCAACTATTAAGTTATATGGAAAAGATGGATATGTGAAGTGCCGTTGGTAAGAAAGGTCAGCTAGAAAACTCCAGAGAGGAACTTGAAAATTGGCCCTCGCGGGAGAACGTCAGCATTATGTCTGTAATTTTCTAGCTATTGTGACATGGTGATCTTTTTTGCCAATTAGCTCCTATTGTTTTAGAAGAAAGAGAGACTGTCTGTCTGTGGATTAAGAAAAAGACAAAATATTCTGACTGGCAAATCCAGGTTGATACACGAATGTATTTGATGGAATGTTTT
Organism: Saxidomus gigantea; assembly: GCA_032359765.1. NCBI lineage: Eukaryota > Metazoa > Mollusca > Bivalvia > Venerida > Veneridae > Saxidomus > Saxidomus gigantea. Next base: position 18,003 of record JAUMHA010359901.1, on the reverse strand, counting down.
GCTCAGAAAGGATACTGTTTATCATGCATCCCCATTTACAAATGTATCTTACATGTATCAGCACTTGTCACTTGTTACCATAGAAAAAAGTTGTAAGTAGTTTTGAATAAGAGGTAACCGTCGGGTACCGAGGGAAGGACTCGTACTTTTGTAATACCTAGTCATGTTTAAAATGTCACCTTATCAACAAACAAGAAGTTCCTGCCTTAATTACGATTTCACATGCATTTATGTTCTTGAACTGAGTGACTGACTAGTACATGTACATTATTAGTAGAGCATCCGCCATACATTGCAAACCCCACCAACGGAGGGCAGTACATTATGTACCCTTAAAATAAGAGCAGCCAATCAAAATACGCATAATATACTGACAACAAAAGTTGTAGCTTACTGTACCGTTACAATGACAAATTCCAACATGTAAAGCAAATCTATAACTGGCTCTATAGGCTGTATAGCAAATCACTGAAAAACTTAAAGTTCCCAAAGCGAGACGTACCTTTGCAATCAGAGCTGTGCCTCTAAACGTAAGGAAGTATATAGCAACCCAGGTTGCTACCAGACACAGTGCAATATACCACACAATACAGCCACCCTCTCCAATATGTTCTGTCTTCTGCAGGAAATCCTCACTGTGGAAAGAAAACAATGCGACATTTAAGGCTTTAAAAATGGTATATTGTTTGGCAGTTCTAGTTCTTATGTATTTCCCAATTTGTACAATTCTACTTTACTGCAACAGCATAACTTCGCAGCAAGTTAAAGATCATGCAAATACAAATGTTTCCCTTTGAAATCTTGCTTCTAATAATATCAATTAAATGACACGTGTCACTGAAGCATACTTGCATCTGTTTCACGAATATTTAATGTACAAACATCATATAGTAGCATATGGTGCGTATTTGATAAAAACATATTTGGCAACATAAGAGGATATAATGTTTAAGAAGAACATTTAATGGTCAAAGATTTTGAATGTTAAAATCTAAAAAGATATGACGTGAGAAAAATTGGTGCCGTCATTAGTGAATTTACGACTTCACGGCAACACAAATGAATCAATTTACTAAAACCATAAATAAATCTATCTAAGACATCTTACAAAGGAAAATCAATTTCAATACAAAATCCAGCTCGACTTTCCTATTACTAATGATACTGTTAATTTTTCATTTTGTAAGGTTTAGAAAAATCAACAGAATTCTGACGTTATGTTACCCTTTACTGGCATTTTCTTTGGTGCATATATTGTCATGCAGTTATCTGATTGTACACTCTTATAACACTATATTTCTGTTACAAATAACTCCCAATACAATCGATCCATATTGCGTAATACATTTTGTTTATAATGAAATACAATATACCCCGATGACAAATATTTACGGATGCCACTTACTGGAAATACTTGTCCGCTGGTCGATGATGAAACTTTAGCTCACTGAAAATAGAATATTTCATGTGTGCATCAAAAGTCAGATCAATCAGCATAGCATATAAACTGATAACTTCCAGGCACGCAAGGTCTTTAGAGATTCCAGGAAAAATCTTGATGACATTTATTTTTGTTAAAGCTAATCAGGTCTGGTTTGGAATGCAGATGACAAGATAATTAAATAACTGACGAATTTTCTGCGATTGCTTCTAACTAGAGTAGTTAATCATGAAAATTAAAATCCTCGTCTCATATATTGATAGCATCGCTGTAAAATAAGGTGAGAAAAACTTAACAAGATATAATGGAGGCAGCAATTTAATCAAGACTAAAAGGGAATCAATGGTTTCGTGACATTATCTCTAGACATATTATATTATCTTTAATTAGGAAAATGCGTGGTAAAATGTATTATGGCTTTTATATTACAATTGCACTTTTAAAACACTCCCTTTAAATAGAAAGTAATTCAGTTACAATTTCATCGACTATGCTACCAAGTGTTGTATTGTCAATATGTTCGCAAAACCTGTATCGAAAAGAAACAACGAAATAACAACTGAATTGAAACACTTCATAAAGAAAAGAAAAATAGCCTAAATGTTTGCATGCTATTTCCCACCAAAATGCATTAGCAATATGTAAATGTAAAAGTACTCGCATGTATCAATACGATTCACTAAAATTTTATTTTAGAGGAAATACTCTTGATTTTACAATGCAAAATGCATTAGCAAAAATATGCATAGAGTACCTGACAGTATTGTTCACACCGGTTTCGGCCGCCCAGGGGTATGGCCATCGTAACGACGCAAAAGCAAAGTATAGAGCATAGCTTAATTCCACCCCGTGTAACAGGCACCGGATGTACGTTAGCACTAAGATAGACACCGCTGCACCTGGAAGAAAATGTTAACGGCGAACATTTAGACCCAAAACATTATGGTGTAAATTTCCGCCCGTGTCACGGGTATAGTACTCAAGCCAGTTTCTTCCTGTAGTCAGCTTATGCTACAAATTTAATCATACTAAATTATACAAAACCACGTGACATTTTCTCATTATTTAACGCCTCCAGGAACTGTGTTTAATGTTTACGACATGCATTAAGATAACTTCAAGCTCTTTGTATTCAAATAGAGACCACAGAACGTTCATTAATTAATGCATGAACATTTTTCCCACTTAAATACATAAATGTATCAGCTATATTGACCATGGGTTCCCTCTGTCGGAATTGTGTCTTCCTATTGTATTAAGTTTTAACAGCGACATAAGACGTAGACGAAAATATCATTTATTTCTCTGACTTTTAACTGTAATATCTACCTCCTTGTAGATGAAATGTGTAAAGGTAAACAGAAAAAGCTAACCAGAAAAAGCACAGTCCCGACTGCGGGCTACTGTGTTATAAACAAATACAGTCAGAATACATACAGAGCGATCTCATAAATAAATGATTTATATCTCATGCAGATATTGACCAATATTGAAGAAACCATTACTATATTGAAGACGATTACTGATAACGTTCATCTACAGTGAGTAATCTATTTTCTGAGATTGAATAGCCCTTGAGACAACACTTCTAGGATTTTCTTTGGACGATTACCCGTCACCATGTCTGCAGCGTCATTTGCAATTTGTAAGTATGTTTAGTGACGCAAGATACCAACACGACATGCATTAAACTAGATGACAAGATCAACTTCAAACGTAAGTAAGTTAAATGCGCCGCAAACAATTTACATTAATTGGAAGCAGAAACTTACAATAAATAAATAGTTTGGAAAACAGACAGCTTTAACATGTAATGTTTGTTGTTCTTAAATTCGGGAACACCATACCTGTCTTAGCAGGGTTATATTATTGCTTTAAAACATATAAATCTAGGTTGAAATACATAATAAAATAATTATGTTCTTTTATTTAATTGATCATTACTACAAACATCACACAAAATATTATATTCCGTAGCTGCTTATAGTTTTCTTCCCTATTATGACTTCTCCGAAATGCCTCGTCGTGGAGGACACACCACTCTGATATACTGTAAGGGGATGTTCTCATTAAACGGTCTGATTTTCACGAGTGGTGCAAAAGATTTTCTATAAAGTGAAGACAGTTGAAATAGCTTCTTACAAATGCTATCAAACTGATAATACGATTGTGATGTTTTATTGAGCATTATCTACAGTAAACTGTTATAAAATTATGTTTGGTATATGTTTGCTATCACTGATTGCAGGAAAAGATACCACGAGCATTCACATAAGAAACAGAATCCAATGACAGAAGACCGTTTTACGTTCTGATTAAAAAATGATTTTCTTTTACGCAAAAACGAAATGCAGTTTGAAAAGTAAATGATATGTACTTTTAAAGATACTAAGCATATAGAAAGATTGCACGTGTTCCATTAAATGCATGATTTCTATTTGTAAATATTGGCAATCAAACACTAAAATATTAAGTTTTCATCTACCTAATATTTATCATGTTGTCTTACAGATATTTGAAGTTTTCAATAAAATATTTAAACAAGTTAAAAGTAAAGGTTCTTTGATTTCAATAATAAACAGCACTTCAAACGCTTATAGTTGCAAGCTTATCAAAATACCTGGAATTTTTTCTCTTTTCATGTATGCTGTAATTTCTACTGCATCTATGCTAAAGTTCAGAATGCACACACTAAACGTGCTTAAATGTTGCCATAAACAAACAGCTGTTGTTACCAAATATACTTTTATACAGAACAACAACAACACTTCCATACAGTAATTTGTATCAGACAAAACCACAACCAGCAGCTAAACAAATACCTAAAATGTGTTACTTTGGAACAGCATATTACATACATGTACTATCTACGTTTGGAGAAACTCTCATTATACTAGCAGAATAGCAGGTCATCAACGTTATATGTAATTCAAGGAGTTAATAGTAATTTTTACTTACAGGCTAAAGGTTCACAGAGAAAGAACGCGATAACTCAATAGAAGAAATGGTAAGTTTAACTTTAGCCAGCATGGAGCCATACATTGTTTGTTCTATACTCTCTTACAATGTTCTGTACTCTCTTACACTAGTATTGTATAAGCAGTAATCAAGGATAACTTAAAAAAAATTACAGAACAAACGTCTACTTCACTCTTTAGAACAATGGTGTGTATTACCTTTCAGTATAGGTATAAGAATGCTAAATATGCCGACAATGCCTCTCTTGAACAAGGCTCCTAGCTTGATCTGTACATAGCAGACTGGTATACATATCAGAACCATCAACACGTAGAATGCTACCAAAAACAGACCTGCAAATAAAGAAAGAAAAGAAAAGCTTACAAATCACGCTTTTTGTAATGTTTAAATTATTCTTGATATTTCCACTGCCTCAACTTTTTAAAACTGAAACAGCCGTTAGTTTAAAGGGAGATAACCCTTCAAAGTGACCATTATTATTTTAAGAAAGTTAAAGACATTATGAATGGATTTGTTCTCTTCGAAAATTAATATAACGTTAGTTATATCTAAAACATATAAAATTACATTTGAATGACAGTTTTGTTTGTATTGAATAAAGTTGAATATAGTTAAAATGTTTTTTTACTAACCTAGTCAAAAATTTAGAATCAGCCTATTTCAAAAGATTTGCTAGTTTAATTTCAATTTCATCTGCCAATAAGAGAAACAACTTCGTTCATGTTTTCAGAGAGAAAAATAACTAATTTCAGTTTCTTTTCTTTTCTTCACAGTCACAAAATGATTAAATTGTTAAATTTACATTCATTGTGTTATTGATTATTTCTCAATATTAGTTGTTCTCTAGTAATTAATTATGCATGTTTCATTTGCATTACGCATATTTTCCACTCGTAGGGTTGCTTGTATTTGAACTTTTTACTGAGTACTTACGCATCAATTATTTGTTTCAAATAGTTTGCAAATTGCGCTGCATCCGGAATGCCTTTGTTTGTCTTTCATCTAAACTTCTGCAAATATATCTGGCTCCGCTGAACAAATTTGATAAATATCTGTTCGTAAATGCACTTATTATAAGTGGTTTTTAGATCTAAATCAAAGTTACTTTTATTATATTTTGTTTCGAAAAGTAGATCCAATTTGTATCTCTTTTTACATTTGGATTTTTGGTCAATTAATTGCATTCGGGTACTGTAGCTTTTATAGATCAGTTTCGTGAAATCACATGTCGATTAATATTGATTGAAAGGGGGTAAAACAGATGAGTTATGGCAGAAATTATCAGGAAAATATCGTTTTGTGAATTATATGAAGCACTTGTTAATGAATGGCTTCCCCGTTTTTCATTCCGTTAATGACAGATGCGTCAGTTTTTTTCCTCAAGAAAATCGACTTGTACATTCAAATTGAAAAACATTCTGAAGATGTGAAACATCCGTTGCCTTAATGCCAGATAAAATGCAAAGTTAGATAATTTTCAATATGTCAAATCGTTTAGAAACGTGACTGCCGGCTCGAACTTTTGATTCTATAGCTTTTCTTGAATGTGCTCTTTAAAGTATGTTTTTTTTCCTGCTGCATGTTTGTTTTGTTCCGTGGTGAATGTTTGTTTTGTTCCCTGTTGCATGTTTGTTTTTCTCTGGTGTACGATTGTTTTATTCCCTGCTGCATGTTTGTTTTGTTCCCCGCTGCATGTTTGTTTTGTTTTGTAAACCATTTATTAATTAAACACATTAGTATTAGTGTACTTTTTCGCTTGTTACATATTACTCTATACTAATTTTAGAGCAGATTTTAGGCTATAAAATCATAGTCCAGATTGATGCCAATCTCTAAATATCTCGTATAATTAGACCTCTTAATGTTAAATTTTTAAGACGTTTGTGTTTTTAATGTGTAATACATGTACATATAGTCTCTTATAACTCTTAAAAGAGTAGTTCTGTATATTATAAATGTAAATGTCAGTTATAAATTGTATTGTATATATGCAGAAATGAGACTTAAATAAAATATAAAAAAATATGTTTGTTTTGTTCGTAATATGCATTTGTTCATGCTGCATGTTTTTTTGTTTCTGGTGTAGGTTTTCTTTTCCTGCGTTTGTCCGTATTTTATGTTTATCTTTGGCTAAAGTATATACGTCTTGTCCGTGTTACTCGCTTTTTTGTTGTTGTTTTTGTTTTGTCGCTGAAACATTTTTATTTTGTCTCTGTTACATGCTTGTTTTGTCCCAGGTTCATGTTTGTTTTGTCCCTGATTTCGTGTTTGACTTTGTCTGTGTGGTGTGTTTGTTTTGTCCGTGTTGCATGTTTTTAATCCGTATAGAATGTTCTTTTTCCTGCTTTGCATGCGTGTTTTGTTCGCGTTGTATGTTTGTTTTGTCCCTTATTTAGAATTGTGCTAAACGTTGTCAGTTTATAAATGTATTAGAATAAAGCGGGTTTACGTTTACTATATTAATTTGTCTTATAGTCTGCATGTATGTTTGCCGGTGTCAAGATCAGTGTGGTGGACCCAGTCTTCCTTTTTATTAAGTTAGATTTTACTTACAGATAGACATTGTCGGTGAATTTATACTTTGTAATAATCCGAGCCGAAGGTGACATACTCTACGTAATTGAATTCTATGTGATAACGTGAAATTCCTTGAAGTCACAGAAATTCTAAATGTCGGGAGAAAATTGTTTCTGATAAGATCTTGCAATCCGCTTTCAGTTCATCACGAATTTGCCACAAGCAAATAAATCTATTTAAGACAGAAAACTAAATCAGCGGATAATGTGGAGGAACAAATTACGTCTTTGTATGACAAATTGCTCATCGGCAAACAAAGTTATGATTTTAGGAAAATCGGGTATCCATCTATCATATCACGTCAATTAAAGTTAATATTTAAGAAACGACAAAAAAAAAGAGAAGAATATTTTCCATGCATTTTACAGACTAACACCCAAATAATGTTACGTTTTGGAAGAATACATGCTAATGTTATGTTATAAACCAAACATTTATACTTTTATTTATCGAAATATTTGTTGTTTACCTTACGTATTACAAATGTATCTCAGAAGAAAGTGTTGCGAAGCGTGCTGCAAAAATATCCGCCTCTCTTTTTTCCTCTCGAACGAAGTATTAGTCGAAATGGTGAGTGTCCTGCGTGAGGAAACAGTTTTAAGGCAGTGATTATGCATATTATACGGTTGCTAAGCCCTGGCTGACAGATTACTCCGTTATCTTGTTATAGGCTCGTTACCAGCGAGTTAAGTTTACTTAAGAAGAGAAATAACATATTACTGTATAGGTGGGCGGAACAAACCGTGTTAACGTAATGACAACACAATCCAATTGTCCTTTCACTTTTTGGAAAATTCCTTTTCCTGGATTAAGGACCCGGAGTATAAACCGAATTTATTGAATAAGAAAAAAATAGTGTTATTTTACAGTAAAGTTATGTAAGTTGTAAAGGTTCATGAGAATAATGTTAGGCACAATAATTTCAAAAAACAGAACATATGGTAAAATTAGTTTTTTGGGGGATTAAGTGGTCAATAGTTGTGTTTTGGTGGTCATCGCCTAAATTGTAAGCGAAAGTAATTAGTTTAAACATTATTTATTTGTTTATCAAAGCATAAACAAATACAATACATCTATAATCAGCATCCAGGATTGAGAAGAAAGCTATACAGCTTATATGAATCTCTTTCCTGGTTACTACTATTTATGAACTCATTTTAAGTAACAACAAATATGTTATTAGACACATTATTATGTTTGCTTGCAGTAAAAAGTAATAAGATTGATAATAATATCATAATTGTTTTTTGTGTAAGGAGTAGATATATTATTACCAGTATTATATAAACTGTTTATTTAAATATATGAATTTTGTTTGTCTAGCTAGATGATCCATAGTGAATTTTGACGTCAAATATTTCAAGCTGTCTTTAAATGATAAATTTGTGATATCTATAACAGGAAAAATGTTTAATTAAATTATCCAAAGAAATTTTTATTTATTCTGTTTTTACTGGTGTATAGTTTATGATCTTAAAATGTATTCTGCAGTTAATTATTTAATTGTATGTTTTTTATATGAAATATATAGTAAATTTTGACGTTGTGGAATCACTTTTGACCCAAGACTGTTTAGGTAATCTTTTAACACGTGTTATAAATTTTTGCCGAATATATAATGTTTATATTGATACATAGGCTTTGAAATCAGAAATGGGTACAGCAGACACTGTTTTTGTATTAAATGTTTTGATAACACATGTATTAAATCAAGGTGAAATGTATTTGCATTGTTTGTAGACTATACAAATGCGTTTGATTTAGTAGTACGTGAAAACCTTTGGTACAAGTTAAGTTAGGCCTTAGACGTAACAGTCCAGACATTATCAAGTTAATGTATGAATTCGTAAAATCTAAAGTAATTGAAATCAATTAAGTCATGCATACACACGAATATGGGAGTTAATCAGGGATAATGCTTATCTCCGTTTCTATTTCCAATGCTTATGAATGATTTTGAATGTTTATTTATCAATATCAGGGCATAGATGTTAAAATATTTAGGGTATGTATGGTGCTTTATGTGGATGACATAGTAATGTTTGCTAATCCTGCTGGATAATTACAACAAAATATTGATTTATTACACGATTATTGTTGCACGTGGAAACTGAAAGTAAATGAAGCCGAAAATAAAAGTAAACGGTTTTTAAGAAAGGTGGTTCTATTGCGCGAAATATTGTTTCATTATAATTGCCAACTTGTTGAAATACTGAATAAATTTTGTGTTTACCACTGGTAGATCGCTGAGCAAAGCATAGGATACACTTTCATGTCAATCTTTAAAAGTCATCTATACATACAAGAAGTATTTATATAAGTTTACCTATATACCATCAATGCACAAACTTGTATCACCTATCCTTTACGTTTACCGGCAGATCGACCGACAAGCCGACAAGTGCAAACAAATTCATCCCTCAGGCATAATAAAAAGTACAAAGTTTGAAGATTTTGAATAAAATAATTCTTGTCTTTGTCAGGCACTACGGTAACCTTAAATATTTCACCAGCCTTTCAAAATAAGTTTAATATGTTGATGTCTTAAATGGGCTCATTATGTGTTCAATGAACGTAACATGATAAATAAATACACTTTCAAGAAGAACCAATGGCGAAAAATGCCTCATTTTACCACAATTAATCAATATAAAGACTTTCTGTAATATATCGCCTATTAATTCTACATAGATTATTGAATGGTGTGTGGTACTGCAGTATATTTTAAATCGCTGATTTTATCGATAATGACTGGGAATGCATAGCTGAAACTTTTAGGTTAAGTTATAATACTTCCAAAGATTTTATTATTTATTTTTTGGAGGTTATTAAGATTGGCATCAGCTATATGGTATGTCCTTTTAGAATTATTAGGATGTATTCAAATCAATTTCAATTATATCTTCATTTAATGAAACAGATTTGCATCACTTAGACCCATTGTCAACATTATAATGTTTAGTTTTAAAAATCCCAGGATGAATAATTATGGTGTGTTTTAAGAACAGCGGTAGCAGAATATATGTTTTATGTTTTCTTTTATTTATCATTGATGTTATTAACTTGTGCTTAGATTAACTAGCATGCATTGATAAAAAAGATTGTGTACACACACAGTGAACATGTGCAATATATTTAGATATATGTATATATGTTACCCGAATCTTAGGCGATAAAGCGATTGAAAAAGAAATAGTTATTTGATTGCAATGTTTAACATTATTGTTCATGTTTACAATACACAATCCTTCCAATACAAAAACAAAGAGCTGACATAACAGATATTTTACAAGCGTTTGCTAACTTTTAAATGTGTTGGTGATAGCAAATTGAGAGAAATAAAATAGAATAGGGAGGTAATTGCTGCATGAACGGGCAAAACATTCAAATCTTGACTAGAAACTGTTGGAATGTTTCCCCTGAAGTTTCTTTGAATCACTCATTCCATGGTGGGTTAAATATGCGCTAATGCCAAGACAGAAGAATATAATTGCAGTAGAACTGCTCCCAATAGGCCATTGTTATTTAAGGAATATTGGATGCCTCACCAAGCAACGGAACTATGATGAGACATCGCGATAAAGTACTGTTAGATGTATGGAGCCTAAAATGACGTTTTTATGGAGACTAAATCTTCAGAGAATAATTCTAAGCTGTTCGACCACAGTTAGCGGTGGAAAAGAAAATTTGAAAATGATTTACTGTAACATAAAATGTAAAAGTGAATCAACAATACATAGCAATTGGAGAAAATGTGTTGACAATATTGGTAAGCTTGGTTTGACGGCACCGCTCTACTAAATGTTTACATTGGAATGTCAAAAGCGTTTGTAACGCTTTATAATTTGGTAGCGTATGATTTAAAAAATACAGAAATAATGTCCACGGATTTATGCTGAAACCGTCCTATGTGATCACTCGTTCTAAAATGTATTAATTTCAGACATAGCTCATAGTACTAAAGCTGCTCGCTCTCAGATTGTAGGTGGTAAATAAAAAAGTTCTTCAAACTGTATAGAAATAACATATTTTAGAACATATAGTCATATATAAAGGTTCCAGTATTAATTCCTGTCACGCATATCTGTAGATTTGAAATAAAACGCTACCAAATAATTAAGCGTTGCAAACGCTTTTTAAATTCCAATCTAAACATTTAGTCTAGCGGTGCCGTAAAAACAGCATTTTCAATCGATTTTTGCAAATTCCTACCTAGATTTTTACTTGTTGATTTTAGCCTTTTCAACGGCAACTGAGAGCGAGCAACTATAAAGTAAGAATGATAGAGGACGAGTGAGAAAATTAAAACATTCCAGCATATTCCCTACGACGATTTGATTGGATGAGCATCGCTTTCGTAGACAAACTACGTGACCATGCTTAAGGTATAGAAACATTAAGATTTTAAATGAATTATTTGTTCCCTAATATTAAGCACGCCGAACATGTGGAGCATGCATTCCACCATCCTATATCATAATTCAAACTCCTGATAATATACGCTGTGCCTATACAGACTGTAATAAGAAGTTGACATAACCGCCGTGGAAAGTTCAATATCCTTCCTTTATGACTGACACAATAACGTTCAAATTGGAGACTTCTGATTTATTCAAAATGATAAACTATGTTCGCTTAAGTATAGCGGCTGTGACATGACAGAAACGGACATCTGTGGTCCCCGGTTAATGAATGTGAAATACGAATAAGGAGGCAAATCGGCATCATCCGCGAAATATGAAACAATGGCAATCATCAGATCCAATCTATTTGTGATAAAGCATACTGACTAATGAACGTAATACAAATGTCAATTTCTTCGTTCCTGATCGATATGTGGAAGAGACAACTGGCCTCTGAGTCATGCGGTAGAAATATTAGAGAAACCGCTGCATGCCGAGAGAGAAAAACATGTAACGGAATCTCGTACGTTCCAGGGATCAATACGTTAAGCAAGCCGGGAGTACAAATATTTGCTTAAGTTATAAATATTATACGTTTTTGTAATCCCATCACGTATTATTCAGACCGGACCGATGACATCCTTTGGGAGAAAAAACTGAATAAATTTATAAATGATTTAACTTTGTTACTGATTAGGGGAGGAGGGAAGTAGTGGGGAAGTGTGGTATTGGAGGAGAGTGTAAAACAGATTTAGTGTGGTTCTAAAGACGTAGCTCTTAAAGGCATTTTTATAGGTTCATTTATTTTCTTGATACTGTATTGTAAAAAATACACAACACAAATACTTCCTGGAACAAAAACTGTATTTCTCGAAATAGACGTATTGCCAACGTGAAAACAAGTAATATTATCCATATAACGAGATATTCAAAACGAATAATCAAATTCAGTTAAGCTAAAGTTTGAAAAAATCTTTTTAACTAGCGGACACGCCCTAAGGAGAGGCCCGTTTGTTAACTCAACCGGTATTTGAACATGCATTAAGCCAAGGTCATATAATTATATTCAAATTGGTATCCCTTGCATTTGTTAGATTTACGCTAATTTAGGGTGGTAATCTATTTACTTTTGTGAAATATAAGTTCAATCTAATTATTTTGAACCAGTATGTTTTAACAAGATACGATACTTTTTCCTTAAATAATTTAAATTTTAGTAGAACTAAAAATGCTTAATACGTTTTCGTTTCACTTTTATTTACAAATTTGTGTTTCATTTTGTCAACCAGTATTAGTTTTCAGTTTAATTTCGGTTAAAACTTTCGGTTTATTTTTATAACTATATTCAGAATCACTGATCCTGATTTCATAAATCAACAAGTTAATGTATATCTATTTGATACAGTACGTTATTCTAAGGCCAATGCGTTTGTCCAGCTATTTCTTGAAATAGTGTCCTTACACACAACCAAATGGCGTTCTTGGCTCCATATGTGTCTTATCTTATCTTATATGTGACCTTTGATTTATTTAAAATACTTAAAAAATGTTCATTTCTGTTCTAAAATGGTTATCTTTCATAACTGCTTTAGTGGCCGATGGCTGTGACTGGTAAAAAAACAAGACAACGTCGACTTTTCTACAAAATACATCCTGTAACAAAATTTACCAATGATATAGATATCAGAAAATTTGACATCGATATTGTAACTTATCGTACCTTCAGTTAAGGAAATATGAAACACTTAGTAAACACATATAAGATAAGTTTGACGTCGTTAACAATGAAAATGTATGCTAAGAGATAATTATTTTGCCCTCACTGCAATTGAGATTTTTATTATTCAATTACTGTATGCAGTTAATACCTTTTTCTCTTTTTCCTTACATAGATGTGCACCCAAAGTGCTGACTGTGCTATGAAATGAGTTTTATAAGCATGTCAGCAACACTTCCCTAATTTCACTCTTAAAGCATAAAAAGTTGCTATATAATTAATTTGGTGATGTCACACAGTTCTGAAATCAGATTTTTTACTTTGATCGGGCTAGCGATAGAGTAAAAGCAATCCAAAGCAGTTATTTTATTTTTGTTCTGAGCATATCTCATGTACAAGTAGTTTTTGACAAAGACAAGGGTTCGAACTATGGCATATGTATTCGCAACGCAGTACCTAGGCAAACTTCGAAGCAAGAATGTAAAACTGCAATTGACCAAGGTTTAAGTTCAATTTTTCTAAACAAAATGCAATAATAATATAGACATAAAAAACCTAAAACAAAACATTAATAGTAATGTTTGATTAGTTACATGAAACATGTTACAAAAATGTCAAAGAGAAGTCCGTCTATTCGCTCAAATCTAATTATTACAAATATACCATCAGCATGTCTGTAGTATCTCTAGAACGTTTTATATAAAAGAGTTATGCTGTAGGTCTTTCGAAACATTTTTACATCAACTGAATATTCAAAACTTGTTTCCTTTGTTATTTTATTCGACCAACTCTTCAAGCGTTAGTGTTGTGTTCTAATTAGAAATTGGCTATAAGCGCAGGAATGTTATTAACTATTAATCAAGTTATTATTGTTTATCACAAGTATAAAGATTATTGTGCAATTTATTGTATGCGCGTGCATTTCCTCACATCAAACAGCATGCTTAATTGCAGCATAAAAACAACTGTACACGCTTGGAATAAAACCGCTGCAAAAGAAATACATGTAAATTCATCATAAAGTTGTTCAGAAGATTGTATATATAACAACTAACAGGCTCTTTGTGGTTCTCCCTTTTACTTTGAGATGAAACCGCAAATGTTTAAACTATAAAAATATAAAATGAAAGTGCGTGGTTGTAAAATGAATGAAAAACAGCTCAGTTCTATGGAACTCGATACCGGTATAGCGGGCTGCAGTAATTCCGCCTTGGTTATGACCGCATTCAGTAAGGCACCAGAACGTCTGGAAATGGATTTGCGATTTAACTTAACCAAATTTGAAATCGATCTAACATTATTATAAGTTAAAACGCTATTAAAGACATTATTCAAACTGTTTTACTTGAAGAATGTTTTAAAAGCAAAATCTAATCTTGCTACATTTTTTTATTCATTTTCTCAAACGTTTCGGAGATTAAATCTACAAACCTGAATGTTTATGAATGAAGTAGGGAAAACTTGTGACACCATGGAACCCCGTCGTGTAGCAAGCAAGCAGTGAAAACTGAACCAGACTCCAACGAGCGTTCACCAATGTTGGTTCCAACCCCTGTGCTCCACAGTCCGACATCCTCTTCTCTTTTAGTCCATATGCCACTTGTCAAGAAAACTTCACTAAAAGCTACAAGTTCTGCACTGAATTCCGTGACATTCAAGTCAATCCTTCAAATATCAACAAGATATCTTTGAAAAATATTTCTATAATCTAAATCTGAAAGAATTACTTTAGCATCAATTTTTTTCCAAAGGAAGCATTTTTTCAATCAATAATGATGTTGCTACCACAGCACTTTGCATCACTTCATTCAACGTGTGTACTCAAGTTCACATTGGCTTTTTCGCCTTGGAATGATTTTCCAATGCTAGAATCGCTCCGAGAATTCCCCATGCTGAAGATTATTGAATAGTGCAATCCAATGTTTTTAGAACGAGGTTATAACGCTATGGTGATCAATCGATACCGAAATTGATTTAATTGGCGACGAAGCAACAGGAAAAACTTTATTAACGCTAATAAAGCGGATGTCATCCCCTGGATTCAAGGAATAATTAGTGATTATGATTTCTGGCACACCAGATACATTGTAGAATGATAATGTAGATATATAAACACATCACAGAGCTGAAATTATCTCCCGCGTGTCAGCAATTTAAATCTCGTTACATGTATAGATTAATTTAAGACTAGGCAGTATATCATATAACACCGCATATCGTTGTCATTTTAAGCACATGGAAATCTTCTCAAAACAATTATGGTTTGTGCGTCATAATATCGAAATTATACTGTTCCTTTGTTTAAACATGTGTAATAGAGAGAAAATAAAAACGCAACAAAACATTATTAGCTTGATTTTGCTTCGGGCACAAGATTTTCAAACCATTCTGCTGCTATCTCTCAAAATGAGGGAAACAACGACCAACTAACCAAACTCCTCTGTCGTCTTTATTTCAACTGAGGTAACATGGATCAAATATTAAAATATTATTAAGATAACAGTAATTTACTTCTTACCACTACTAAAGTATATGTTATAAATTTAAAATAAAAAACACTCTCAAATTTATCTGAAGCTACAGCTCAATGTCAGTAAGTTAAAGAATTACTCTAGTACATGTATCATAGGGAAATCAGTCAGTATGAGTTCTATTGTTGGCGGACAGAGGGCAACCTTATTTCGTGACAAAACACGTAATATAAAATTCGTAGTTCACAAATTTATAAATAATATAAAATTATGACCTTACACTTTTATGTTATCTCGCAATAACAAGCATAAAACTAATATTCAACGATTTGACTCAAAGTAGTAAATATGTATTTAAGCAAAAACGAATTTTTGGCACACACTGCAGGCCTAAAACATGTACATGAAATTCTTGTAGTCGTTAGGATAACTGAATATCCTTTCCATCACGTTAACGAAACGCGTGAAAGATGTCGAGCAATTATGTTTACAATATCCACCACCCGATGTATATCCATCGAACTGCCAGGTCATGTGACTAATTATAGTTCAATCTACTAATCACCAGAAGAGGGAAGACGCTATGTTGAAAATTATGTAACGTTCGGAGCATATCTATTCAGTGGTCTAGTGGTTAACGTGCTGAACTTGTAATCCAGGTATCACTGGTTCGATTCCCGCTCCTCCACTTACATAGCTATTTCTTTCGGAGGAGACCTAAAATCGAGGTCTGATGATTATATCGGTGATGTACACCGGGCATGTTAAAGTACCAGGAGGTCTCTTAAACGGGATGCGTTCTGAATCTTGCACTATCCCCCGAAACCTAAAATAGCTAAGTTGGTCATATGGTTTATCCGGTATCAACGATAAAACTCCAAAAACATATATAACGTTATTTGCGGATAGTTCGTGTACAGAATACGGCCTACCTGTAGTTGTTTGGGTCTTGTGGAACTTGTTACTTGCATGGTTGATTAGTGAAATCATAAAAACAGAGCATACTGATTATCATAAACAACTGAAGTCTGCCAGTTTACTCAAAACAGTTTACGATCACAATGCGAGGACAGAGGGTTTTACTATCTAAACTGCAAGCCTCCTTTCTTCAATATTTACAATGACTTTATACCCAATAGATATAATAATCGTCGGCGAAAGTCCGACTCCATGGTTATGTTAAGGAAAAGAGCACAGAAAATTCACTGCAGTCCTAGTGCTCATCTTGGGACCCAGGGCTAATATTTGATACCATTTAAGATTTGCATTTCGGCATTAAAACTGCACTGTGCTTTCCTCAATGACCAGATATAGTCAACAACTTCGCGAATACACTGCTGGGGACACGACGTTACTTGGAACATAGATTGCCGTGAAGAGAACTTTCTAGGAAATTATGCAGGAAAAAGTCAAGTATAGTTAAGAATTTTTATTAAACTATTATACTGTACAGAAATTTATATTGTCATTGCACATTGATATTAACAAGGGGGTCATGATGGCTCTAAATTGCTCACCTTGGTTCCATTGCAACTCCCTTACACCTCTTACAGTGTATATCACTGGACTGCTGTAACTTTTAATTTTAGTTTCAGACACAGGAAAAATGAGAAACAATTAATAGTTTGTGCTGATTTTTGAGAGCTAAAGGGACACTGTAACTTAAACTATGTGAGCAACAAAACATGTGCAATTACATGTATTCATTTTTGAAGAAAATCACAAAAGGTGAGACAATTTCTTCAGAGAAATCTTTAACAAGTAATAACTAAAAAAAATCACCTAATTATCTCTTAATGCAAATTCATAATAATGTGAAAATGTCATATTATCATTGATTCTATGAAAAATAACGAAAAAATACACTATCATGTCAACATGAAAAGAAAGTCCTTATAAAACTGAAAGACATAAAATTTGACATATATCATTGCTTTGTAAAAGAATGATGTCAGTTCTAAGCAGTCAAGTCCCCTTTAACTCCCTGGCATAAAAAGGGGCAATAATGGCCCTCTATGATTCACACTTGTTTCACCACAGTCTTTGGACACCTGCCAACTGGGAAGACAAATTTTGAGTGACAAATTATCGTCCAGGGAATCTGATCAATAACTTTTGAGAAGTCATGTTAAAAAATAGTAAAACAACACGCTAGGAGCATATGTATGAAGTATGTTCAAAACTGACCCAGTAATTAAGGACATGATGTTTGAAAAAAAATGGCGGTCAGACAGAAGAGGAGTCAGGGCTGTCACAATAGCTCATCCTACATATACCGACTCAGGTCAGCAAAAATCTTTAACAAAACTAATTAGACTGGTAAATACAATACAGAAACGAACTAATTTAATTATTTCATATTCAGAATATATAAATACATGTATATCAAAAAACTGTATAAATATAAAAACAGAT
>JAUMHA010359790.1:0-13988 GCA_032359765.1 Saxidomus gigantea | reverse complement strand
ATTTTTTTACGCTAAAATATTCCTATTGTGCCTAAGTTCACTACTACCTAATTGTTTTTTCCAGTTAACTCATCATTCTTGAAATACAACAAATGTAAATTTCCGGAAGTGCACAAATCCAAAACCTCACCAGTGACCCCCCTTAAGAGTGACTAATTGCAATGAAACTCAGTGTATAGGTAGCTTGCGTAGAGAGAAAGCTTGGGATTGCATTTGCGGTCACTAGGGTTAAGGTCAAGGGCACTGTTACTTAAAATAGAAAAATGGTTTCCGCTCCATAACTTAAGTAAGGAGTGACCAATTGCAATGAAACGTGGTGTGAAGGTAGCTTGCGTGGAGAGGAAGCTTGGGGTCACTAGGTCAAGGTCACTAGGGTCAAGGTCACTGTTACTAAAACAGATATTTTTCATATTGTTTTTTAGCAAAAGAAATTGGGGTTCAAGATCACTAGGTCAAGGTCAAGATCACTGTTACTAAAAAAAAAATTTTCGTTTTTAAAAATTGTTTAAGCAAAAGCAATTTGGGGTTAAGGTCACTTGGGTCAAGGTCAAGGTCACTGTTACGTAATTTTTTTTTTTCAGTTTTTAAATTGTTTTAATAAAAAAAATCGTTTGGTTCAAGGTCACTAGGGTCAAGTTCAAGCTCACCAACATTTTCAGAAAATCTTCTTTAATTGCTTCCTAGATGTTTTCCTTGTCTTGATTCTAGCCATTACGTTTACGCATTTAAGTACATCATTTTGGAGAATTTTTTTTTTCACTTGAAACTGAGATCGACAGATTAACTTTTAAAAGGCTTTAGATGGACAGCATAGGTGTTTCGTATAGTCCTCTTGTTTCGTGTTTCTGGAAAAGATGTGCCTACAACTATGAAATAAAGTTGTTTGTGCAATTTTTTAATTTTGAAAAAGGATCAAAATCATTGTATCGCCCTTTCGGAGAAAAGGCATACAAAGGGATCACTTTGCCGTCAATCCGTATCAGTTGTATTGCTTATGACAAAAGGCTCGTGGTGCCGCCATATTTTGTAGACCAAGATCAAATTTGACAGAGTTATGCCCCTTTATGTACTAGTTTTTGTCACGAAACTTAACGTTGGCTATAACTTTGCTATTTCTCAAGATTTCTTCATCACACTCGCAAACTGCAATTCTTATGACTAAAGGGTCATAATGCCGCCACAAATGTTATGTCATGGTCATTTTTGACAGAGTTATGCCCGTTTCTTATGCTTTATTCATCAAACGTTTTACTTGTATTGCTTATGACAAAAGGGTAATGACGCAGCCAAATTCTGTAGGTCAATGTCATACATGTATTTGACAGAGTTACAATGTATGCTCCTTTTCGTACTTAGTTTTTGTCACGAAAACTTAACGTTGGCTATAACGTTGCCATTTCTTAAGTTTCTTCATCACACTTTGAAATTGCATTGCTTATGACAAATTGTCGTAGTTCAAGGTCATTTTTGACAGAGTTATGCTCCTTTTTGTACTTAGATTTCGTCACGAAATTATTGGATATTCTGACAAAGTGTAAGAAGGCGACACAATTGTTCTACTGGACACCCAACTAGTATTGAAATGATTAGGCCTACTGACTGCAATATTTGTGACTCAATTTCCGACCGAATAGACAAGATAATACTGTAATTCAGTTACAAAACATTTGCTAAAACAAGATGTTTGTAAAGCAATGGTTAATCAAGTTGAATATATCAAGTTAAAAGCCTTATGGAGTAAGAGGTAATTGCCAATCACAATGCAAACTAGAACTATAACTGAAGGCGAGGAATACCATCAGAACACCGCACTGACACAGTATATGAGTTTTTTTGTATTATCAAGTAATAAAAGTGACTCGAAACATAAACCATGCACAACTTGGCATGTTACTTATCACATCTATGAAATATAATTAAATTGTGACAAGGAGTTTTGGAGATTAAGATCGCATAATATTTTACTATCTTGAGTCTCTTTGACCTTGACGTTTGACATGGTGACCAGAAATATGGACCATGCACAACTTAATATTTTATTTATCACTTCTGTAAAACATCATTGAATTGTGAAGAGGGTTTTTTTCAGTTAAGATTTTACTATCTCAAGCCCTTTGACCTTTACCTTTGAACTAGTGATCCGACACATAGACCATGCACAACGGTACTTATCACGTATGTGAAGTATAATTAAACTGTGGCAAGGGGCTTTGAAGATTTAGCTTCCCAAGGATGTAACAATCTCGAGTACATGTGACCTTGACCTTTGTCCTCGGTGATGTAAACCATTGACTGTGCACAACTAGGCAAGGTACTAACCACTTAATTAAGTTAAGTATCAGTAACTTCTGATGGGGTTTTTGAGATTGGGTGTCCACAAGATTGTGTCTACATACGGATAGACGGACGAGCTGAATCTAGTATACCACCAACCCCTTACGCTATGTGTGCAGCGGGGATATAATAACCATTAGTCATAGAGCCACAGTCGTTCTAAAAATACATATTGTGCTTTTTTAAAGGTTTACCAATGGTTGTTGTTGCTACAAAATTTGACGATTTTTGCCCAGAAATACTTGAGGATGCTGACCATATGTACAACAGTCACAAAGCTCGCGACGCCATCAAGTCAATTTCGAGCTACCTTGGAATAAAAAAGAGTCATGTTTTCCCCATTGTGAATTACGTTGATGATCAGATAGTAAAATGCGGAAAAGACAGATTGGCACTTCAAGCATTGGATGCCATGGTACGCTTGATAAATGACCATCTAGAAAACAGAAGAGGTATTTTTTCTACGTTTTAAGTTTTATTTGTTTGATAATTGAAGACCCTTAATTATCACTCAGGGCAAACAAACAGACTGCTTAAAGATTAAGATTTATAGCGAAGCTTGGTTAAAACGTAAGCCCGAGTTAAAGGGTTGTTTGATAGCTCCCTTGCAAAGAGTTGCAGAGTTTTTATAAAACCATTGCCGGTATGTTTTGTGGGTGCTTTTCCTAACTGTACATATGTAAATATATAGAATTTGAAACGTCACCCCTAAAACCATACGACTTTGTTTTCAAATAATAATTTCTAAATGTACCTTTGCCACAAAATTAAATGCTTTGTTTTACATGCCTTTCTCCTGCTTATGCACCAAGGAGCCTACATGAAAAGATTAATCCCAGCAAATTGATAGAGCGCAAAACTTAGGGTCTATGGGAGAAAGGCCATCTGTGTATCTGTCTGTCCGTCCGGTCGTAAGTATGTCCCCCGTGCTTGGCAAAGGAAAAATCAATTTAAAGACTCGTAGTGAATTAAATATATTTTTGTCATTACGTCAAAGGTCGCCTTTAATTTTGATGAAACACATCAGTATGAAGGAGTTCTGTGTACATCATTGGGTAACTGTGTAAAAGATGCAGTCCAAATGATTTGTTGGTGGAAAATCATGTGAGCACTTTATCTCTAAAACAAATCTCAAGACTGAATGGAATTACGAAATGAAGCATCAGAGTTAAGTAAACAAAATTGAGATCACCATGTCAGAGATGAAGGTCACTAGAGCCTTCCATTGACAAAACAAAATTGTGTATGTGCTGCATCGTTTAATTCCATGATGGATTTTGATCAAATTTGTTAGAAAGCTTGGTGAACATATTTCATTTTGGGATTATTTGGCAACGGTTAGTGTAAAAAAAAGCTTATCAATAGAATGCCTTAACTTATTTCCCTTCTGTTAACGGAATTATTCGCACTTCTGATTGAAATTTTGCGGGAGAGCATTCATTAAAACAAATGTCTGTCTTCCTTTATATTTTATCTAGACATGAACTACGGGTTAGACGACTGGTTGAAACGGGCTACCAAATTCCATATTCCTGTAAGATTATATATTCGATGATATTGGAAACAGAAATTCCTTTAGGGACTTTTTATTAAGTATTTAATAAATAGATACCTCAAACAAATCAGAAGACTGTGACCGGTTTAAGTAGTTGCATAAGTTGTAAATAATATGTATTTTAATTCATTCATTCACTTCAGCGAAACGAAGTAGACTAACAATAAACGCTGTACGTAATTAATACAAATCATAGTTTTACTGTTACGAATTGAATTGTGAAATCGTGTTATACTTTGTATTTTAGCAAAGTTATTTCCTGATTAGTCTTATTAATTCCTTAGACAACGGAAGAGGAGACAAAGGCTTTACTTTTGAAGGTGGAGGCAAAACTCACCGGGTTAGACAACCAGATTCGTGTCCTGTGCGTTGGAGCTGTGAATAGTGGAAAAACTAGTTTCATCGATTCCGTAGCATCTACACTGGAAGGTCAAATAGCTTCTATGGCATCCGGAGGATTGACCACATATAAACGTGACAGTTTAGAGTCTGTGACAAACAAGGTATCCTTCTGAATGCTAGATCATATCTCTAGAAAGTTGTTTTGCTCTTTTTACATAACTTTAAGAAGCTGCTTAATTACAAATAGATGTAATTCATTTAAAGAGAACTCGTTAAAAAACTTTACATGTAACAGTTTCAGACGTTCCAAATAAAATACAAAATGGAATCTGGAGAAATAAAAAGAAGCAATGTATACATTGGAGATACCCCGGGTTTTCAAACAACTGCAGGTATTAGGCTTGAAGATGTCCAATATGTTGTTCGAGGTCACGTACCAAACAAGTACAGCGTAAGTATCACTTGTTTTACTTCAATATAAAGCCACTCCTAGAAACTGCCATCAAATAGTATGTAGGTGTGTTTTTGTTACTTATATTCAATTTATAGTGGTGTCCTACATACGGTAAAGTGTGCGAAGATTCCTGGTGACAAAGGGGCAGCGGAAATATCATTCACGTTAGAGCGTTTCAATTGACAGTACAATAGCAGCATCAAACTTGCTTTGTAACGTTTGAAGAAAGAAAATATATTGTGTCATACTGCGGTCAAAGAATATAAAGGTTATATGTAAAACTTTATTCCCATTATTGTTTTTGGTATATCATTTGATAATCACATAGCTTGTAACCATGTCGAGTTTGCATCAAAGCATATAAATACCAAGAGATTACATTTAATATCAAGGGAAAAATTGTTCGACCTAAAATATTGTGTCATCTTAAGAAAAAATCTCAATTAAAAAACATAATTTCTATCATGAGAAACATCGTTATATTATAAGCCATGCTCGTTCTTGCATCAGTTAGTTCTCTCTACAGGCTATTATCAAATACTTACGTTATCAAAGTGAATACATTTTGCGGAATATCATGGTAGATTATCTGACAGGGGCAGAATATCTGACTAGTGAAACATGTCGACTATTATAGAATCAACCCTGGAACTACCGTCTGAGTGCACTTAGTTTATACTAATTGTGAAAGGCAGCTACTGGTACCATCTTTTACATCTTTGGTATGACACGGCCAGGGAGCGGTCCCACGACCTCCCGTCCTCGAAGCGGGCGCTCTACCACTAGGCTGCGGTATAGGTGCACTCAATGCACTTGATTAATGATATAATCGAGTATCAATTATTTTACAAATAAAAACAGAAATTGTTAAAGAGACATTCCCTACAACTGATGTCAAACTAAATTATATAAAATGATAAGTAATGGAGTATTTGTTAGTATTATAACCTAACCTGCATGTTAAACGTATATTTTCAAATCATTTACGACGTGATAGCGTTAAAATATGACGCAGTACCGTAAACCATTCAATACTCTATGTACAATTGTTGTTGTACAATTTATGGGTGGATTGCGATTTATTTTAGAATGCTCTTATTTTGATTATTTGTGGGAAAATGAAGCATTACTAGTTACATGTATAATAATAATTCGATATATGTTGTTCTTCAAAATAGTGTTTATTTATCACTTTACATTCATTGAACACAGAATTTCTGTTTGGAGAATATAATATGCTAGATGTAAGGGGTGTCCCTTTAAATATAATAAACTATTAGTGTTGATCATTTTACCAAAAATTGCATCAGTTCTATTCAATATAATGCTGTTTTGTGCGTATTTGTAATTCACGCATCTGTTTTCATTCTGCTACAAAAATTATTCCGTATGTAACTTCTAGAAAACTGGAGAAGAAATACCTTAGAAAATATTCGAGTAGATGCTGTAAATGTATAAATGTATATTATACCGCCATGTTTGTTTGCTGTAAATATTTATTTGGAGATTGAAATTGTAAGCATTATGTGCTTTCGTCAAACTCATTTGTTGAGGCATTTAATTTATTGTTATTCGATAATTTCAAACTGGATATCTGAACTGTTGAAAGAAAAATAATTCATTTTTATTTTGTAAATAAGTAGGAGAAAATGTCAATATTGAAGTCAAGAATTATGTTCTAACTAAGGTGTTTTTTCCGATATTTATTTTCGCATTTGACTTTGAATTTGGACATCCCCATAAATGCCATTTATTCATTATATATACATGTACGTTTAAGCAATTAAATCCAGTTTTGAGCGGTCCTTGATATACCATCCTTATTCTGCAACGGTTTTAATTTTTTTCAAAAATATTCTAAACATACATGAGAGCCACCGTATTTGTAAAAGAACCAGTTACTAATAATCATTTTTAACGTTATTGATACAACATCTTAATAGATGACCACTTCAACGTTTTCTGTTGTTTTGACCCATGAATCGCATGGACTATTCAAGTGAACAAGGCGATTGCAAAATTCTGAAACACCTTTTATAAAGTTTTTTTTTTCGAATTGATTTACAATGACAAAAAAAGATTTACTTTATAGCATTCGTTTATATTTGTTTTATATACCTATCACGTTTTACAACCTAGTATTGATCAAATGTTGCAAAGGCATTTGTATTGTATGGATATCAGTGTTTAAATATTTTTGCTATATTTATAGATTCAAAATGGTATAACTAGGAATTCAGAGAAGTTTCAGAAAAAACCCAAGAAGAGTGACAAAGTTCACTGCGTCTGTTTAGTTTTTGATATTTCGATGTGTCCTGATGAACTACCAGAGAATGTGCGGATAACATTACAGTCACTGCCACGGTGGCTGGTAAAACGAGGTGAGTGAACATTTTTATTTCAGAATAACGGCTGCAAACACTACTCGTATAAAAAAAAACAGGGTGAATGATCCCGAAAAAAAAGTATACAATTGAAATAAAAACGAGAACAGCACTTCTACATACTTAATGTAGTTAATAGAATATTTTTGTCTGCCTGTATGACGGTGTTGGAAGTTTGATATATGGGACTCGATTTTAAACCTTCTATACACACCAGGACCGCATCGTGCTCATTTGTCTCATTTTCTCGATTTGTTTTACACATGGCGGTTCATGCTTGGTTTATTTTGATTTATTAAAAAGCACGATTGTGTTTAAACAAAAATGAACATGCGGGTAAGTGACATAATTTGTTTTGTATTTCACTAAGATAGTTCTTCAACTTCATAGCTTTAATTTTCGTGCATAGATACAGTCGACAGAAAAAAAACATGTTTAGAAAATTCATTTTCAGCTGTTCCTTTCGTTGTCATCTTAACAAAATGTGATTTGGTGTGTGATGAAGTTAGAACAAGTACGCTTAGCGTGTTTGAAGATGAGGCTATAAAAGAACGCATGAACAAGCTGAAGAGAATGTTTGGATTTAGACAAAAGAAAATGTTTCCGGTGATTAATTACATACATGAGGAAGAAGTTGATCCGGAAGCCGATGCTTTACTTATGGGTAAGATTGAAGTTTTATGTTTTGCAGAAAGAGTTAACTCATTGTGATAAAAATATTCATTATCTGTTCATTTAAAAAGCCATACATCATATGCTTATTGTACAAACAATTTTACTAGTATTTTGATACTTCCTATGATTCTACATCACCAGCCGTGACAATACTGCTGACAGTAAATTAGTGTTTGCATAATATAGATTACTCGCAGCTGATGAAGGAGGCTGTTTTATGACTTTGTAACATTATCATGTTAATGTTATTTCTATAAACGCTTAACGGTACTTATAAATATAGAATGCAGTTTACAGAGTAGTCTTTGCTTCAGATTTCGTTTATAAATTAATAATTGCAAAAGAACGTGCTTAGAAATATGACTCAGCCACATGTATATAAATGAAGGTCTATGTTGTTTTAGCTAAGCTTATTCAATTACATACTATATGCAATAAATCAAACCAAATTTAATTAAACTTAGAAATTGTATTTTAGAGGTGTTCTGGGAGATCCTCAAACTCGGAAAGGAGTATTTGAAAAATGATGACGATGACACTGATGAAAGTGACGAGGCATGATATTTATTTTACATCTGATCGGAGTTTGCCACTAAATATACTCTGCATTGAATTATGATTTCACGTTGACGTAATTGTTATAACATATTTCTTGAATCAATATATGTCCAGTTCTTCTTTCTTGATCTCAAAACATCACGCTTGCTAACGTCTTTTTGGAAAAATCAGATTTCCGGGAGGAATGATATCTGTATTTATTATGAAGTTGGAAAGAAGTTAGAACTAGCATAAAAGACGCAGTGAGAAAATATATCCCTCAAGTTTATTCCAAATGGTTACTGTGCATGACAATATTATTCCAAATGGTAACTGTTTATGACAACTTTATTCCAAATGGTAACTGTTTATATGGTAATTTAGTTCCAACTGGTAACTGTTTATGACAACTTTATTCAACACGGTTACTGTTTATGATAACTAAATTCCAAATGGTAACTGTTTATGGTAACTTTATTCCAAATGTTGGAATGGTAACTACATTTGTATTTATAACTTTCTCACGGTTTTACAGTGGGACTAATATAAGGAAAATGTTTTTGAAGCAAGAGTTAGTAAATCAAAAACAAAACTGGTTGCCCTTGGTTATAACTTCCAATAATCAATGAGTTAACTTGATTAGATTTTTTTATCTTTCAAATTTGTCATTTGCAAGGGGTTCTTCTTTTCAATTCATTCAGTAATATGGGTGAATGTCAACATGCTATGACCTTATCTTGTTATCTAAACAATATTTTAGACTTTTACTGATTAATTTGATCTTCATTCGATGTAAATGTAGCTAGTCATTACAAATTGATCAATTAGTAATCAAAATGTTTTCTCGTGTTTTGCAAATGTGATATGATGCAAGAAACAAATTGAATTGTTGTTGCAATTTGTTCATAAAGTAGGTCAAGTCATAAAGTAACAGACTCATTTTCATCATGCTATTGTTTCTCTTTAACAGGAACAAGTGCCGGAAGCATCACCTTAAGGATAAAAGAAATGGGAATATTACTGCATGTGCTAAAATGTTGACCAATTAAACACTCCTTGTACTTATTCTGATTTGACAAAAATGTCAATGGTGTTATACGTTTGTGTAAAATTGATATAGACATTTACAAGTATATGAGTATGTATATTATTTACAAATGTGTTTGTATTTAAGACTTGATAAAGGGTTTTAACTGGTATTTTGTGACATATATAAAAACTTTGTAAGTACCGTAATTGTTTCACGAAGTTTAACATAATATATTTGTAAAATGTTCAATATTGTTTTCTTTGATATGTACATTGAAAAACTAGGATTGGTGTTGCAGCTGACACTGGTTATTGATACACAGGCTACACATGTATAGCATATGTATGCGTAAAACACACTTAAAGGTGGAATCCGATGCTGATACCGAAAATGAGATTTTTTGGTAGATTTGGATTTATTTATGTCATTGTACATCATTTGCCTTATGCTTGAACGGACTTTCTGTTGTAAAAGCTAGAAATCGGATATCTTTTGTGTTGACAAATGTTTTGATTAACCAAACTAACCAGTCGTCGATTAGCAAAACGTGTACGTTTATCGGTGATGAATGGTATTAATGTAAAGTTGCAGACTATTTTTAAACCCACAACACAAAATATGATATTCAATTACACCATGAATAGCATTCTCCACATGCCCGAATGAAAGATTAATTTTAGAGAGTTATTGTCTTAAACATATACAGATATCGGTAGTATTTATGTCATCTAGCATATAAAATGGAGTTTACATACATAAGCTTATTCACTTACACTTAATTAGTAGCCGAACCCACGAACTAACAGTGTATGTATGTGATGTTTGTGAAAGGTTATATATAACTGATAACAAATTCATCAGAAAAGGCACATAGTGCTAAATAGACTACATGTACATTAAATTTGTGTGATAATGCACAGAAAAAGAAGAAATATTTGTACAATATGAAAATTCATTGTCAGAGTAATTTATAAGCATTGAAAGAACGCTACGCTATCTACATGTACATGTAATACCAAATTATATTCACTTTGAAAATTAATATAAAGTTGATCTCACGGTTCTAAATATGTTCTATATTGATAAAATGAATATGTACAAGACATTAAAACAGTGTAGTGCGATCATACTTGCTTGTCGGTTAAGGACGACGTGATGTTAATACGTTTATATATATATTTTTCTACTCTAAATTTGTATTGTAAAATATATTTTCCCATTTTGGTTCTGCAGTAACTGAACTTGAATTTTCTTTTCCGGCCATTCACACTGACATCTTTTTCTGGTCATCTGAACCATATACTACTTTATAATATATCGTGCTGTGTAGAAGGCTAGACTTACCATTTACAATTGGGGTGAAGGACCTTTAACATCTAATAGGAATTGTATAATGTGACTGGTGGGTTAAAATTAAACCAGTTTACTCTTTTTGCTGACAACATTAACTACCGAGGCAGTTGTATAGGTGCTCAAGCAGTTACTCCTTTAATATTGTCTTTGAAATTATTGTTTTTCTTTTCCTAACAGGTAAGGAATTTCCCTATCGAAGTTTTCGGCTGTGTACATTTTCGATTAGTCCAAAATTAAGTTTCTTTAATACCGGTACTCTTTCAGAACTTGGGACAAAATAATGCTGTCAACAAATAATTAAGATAAATGTGCCAAATTTTCGGCCTGTGTACATTTTTGATCAGTCCAAAATTCGTAAGTTTATTCTACACTTTCTTAGACATGTGTCAATTTAATAGATAATTAAAGTATACTTTATCTAAAAAGGGTATTTTTTCTGGAAATAGAAGGGGAAGTTTTTGTGAAATTAATACTGTTTTAGAAGGAAATATAGCAATGACAGAAAGCAATATGGATACACATAAAAAGAAATATATACTTTACATGACTGAGGAACACGTTGGCTACTAGGGCCGAGTATCTCTGTACAAGATAGTTTGTTTCATTTTATTTTCAAACATGTTTTTGTTTTTATATCTTTGCGAATTCTTCCAAAACAAACTCTTTTCATAAATTTGAAAGGAACTCTGTATAACATCAAATGTGTAGAATATATTTAATCGAAGTCGTAAAAGATGGATTGTTTTTCTAATATCTACTAGCTTTCATTTATATTGCAAGGTGTTTAATTTAATTATTTTCATACCACCATTTAGATACTTTTCTTCAAAGTTGCTATTTTTATTTGGCTTTTAATCCCATATATTAAATTCAAAAATAAACTGTTCTAGTTGGTTTATTGTACATTGTTGGGGGGTGGTACAGAAAGAGGGTAAATCAACTTTCAAATTCAATTTGGTAAAACAAATTTTCTGACATTTGTTACTTTCCCGGTTATCTTAGTTTGCTACACTGCCATTATTTAAAGAAAATTAAAACCTCCTTCATGAGTCCCCCCCCCCATCCCCGAAGTCGCAGGAGGTCTAATTCATTAATTGTTAATGGCCCCTTATCAGATATTTAATCCAATAAACAGAACATTAATTTCATTGGCATGTATAGATCACTGGTTTATTGCTTATTTCCTGTTGTAGTTGTTGTTATTTTTGTTGTATTATCCAACTGTGATTTTTTGTTTATCACAAAAAAGCGCTAAGTTCAATATTTCAAATGTACTTTTAAATGCATATTTGACAATGTTTGATACCGTGAACACATTTCATTTGCAGAAAACTAATTCTCACTTAAGAGAAATGTGTGAAGGGTCATGAGTTTTATCAAAAGTAAATCATTAGTGCAAGAAAGATATAAAGAATGTAGATTTTCTTTAATGTTTTTATTCTGCCAAACAAGTTTTATGTTTTCTCTATGTTTATTTCATAAAGTAAAGTATGTCTTTTTGACTGAATTAGATATTTTGTTGAGACATTGTACAATTTTCTCAGACTGGTACAGTACTAGTATCAAAATGAATTTACTTGAGAAATTTATTTACATTAAAAACTTTATAAAACTCAACACTTTACTTAATTTAAAAGAGAAACATTATAGCATACTTTTATGGTATTACATTGACAATGAACTAACAACAAAAAAGGTTCAATATTTGTAGATGCTACTGAAAAACATAATTTTCTTCACTTTTATCATTTTTAAATAAGAAGTTCTTACTCTTTTTACCATGTACTCCATCGTGTTTAAATCTTTACCTATTGTAATGCTACATGGTAGCTACATGTATACTGTAGCTGATTAAGAAAAACAGATGCTAGACTTTCATTGGCTAAGACCCCTGCTATGAATACACAGGTCTGTCCGCACCACTCTGGCCACATACCTCACATTCATGTTCAATTGTCTTTAATAACTTCTCATATAGTTTTTGGTTTGCATGTTCATTAATTATTCATGTCCATTTAATTGTTTTTCTAATCATATTTGGTATTCTTCTATTGATATATCATAATACTATTATTTCATTTAAGATAACATTTTCCTTTTGGTTGTTTTTGTGTGCTTAGAGTTAACATATTTTGGAATGATCTGGTTTGTAACCTATGTCACTTTCACATGGATGTGTCTTATTGATGAGACTTTGGAATATTAAAAAATTATCATATATACAGCATATAGCTGGTTTATCGTGTAAATGTTAAGCAAATTGTAATTTCAGAAGGATGCAATATTCTTGATATATCAGTAAGATCCAATGTTTCCGTTATTCCATTTTAAAAAAAGAAGTCATCAATGTTTATTTTTTTCTAAAGTCCCATTTTATTTGTCTTTTTCTGGATCAAGAACTGTATTTATATCATTTCTTAATATCATATTTTTACTTCCATGTTCTATGATTGTTGTAATTCTTCAAATATTGAGATTCCATCATAATTCGGTCCGTACACTTTGATTGTTTTAAACGTGTTGCTTCCAATGTTCATTTCAATGGTCAATCGCAATTTCTGTGTACTGGATAATATCAAATAGGAATTCATTGTTATTGTTTATTGGTAATGAATTTGTTTTCTCCCCAGTCTGATGACTTAATGTTACACTTCTTTTCATTCAAATAAGTTTTTGCAAGAGTTAATATCATATTTACGATTGTTTAATCCACTGAAATACAGTTTCCATTTTGAACTTTTTTCCAACCCCTCTAACATTGGGATACATGTAACATATTTCTATACTTATATGTTAAATGTCTGAAGACGATTTTAACACAGAATACGACAGATGATACAAAGTTAGAACTGTATGATAAAAAATCAACTTATAAATCATTTAAGTAGTAATATCGTGCTTAATAAATGTGTATCACAATTTGTGTATTTCCACTTGTGCATAGGGTAGACAATCAAAACTATGCTTTTCTTTTTAGCTCCACTGGACAAAGTCCGTCTGTCCGTAAACGTTTCTTGATAACGCTCTACATGTCGCAATATTCATATAAACTTGCTTATCCCTTCAGCTCGTAGATGTTCCCTAATGATTTTGGGGTTAGTGAGTCAAAGGACAAGGTCGTGGGGACCTCCGATAGGAATTCCTTGATAACACTCTACAGGTCACAAGTATCATTCAACTTTCATCAAGCTTGCTCAGAAGGTTTCCTGCAACATGTAGATGATCCCTGTTGTTTTCGGGGTCAGTGTGTCAAATGTCAAAGTCACACTGAGCTCCGTTATATTTTCCTTGATAACGCCCTTCGGGTCAAAGTTTTCTTTCAAC
>JAUMHA010359679.1:0-13988 GCA_032359765.1 Saxidomus gigantea | reverse complement strand
TTGCGGGAACTCGGCAGAGCCTCGTTCCCGCCAAAACAGTGACCCTCGGTGACGGATATTTCGATCTGAACCTCGTGTTCATGACAGAAACTATTAAAGCACAGTACATATACAGATGTACATGACAAAAACCCGTGAAACGATTACATAATACTGCAACTAATTAATTCTAGCATAATTCATTTATCTAATATCAATCATTAATAATAGTGATTGATAATAATATTAATGATAATAGTTATAACTATTTATCGTGTATTAACCCTGCGGAATGCCGCAATATTGTAACATGTTGTAAGCCGATGATGACTGTTGTTTTCAACTTTAATGGTCAAAACTACACAAGTATGTATGCTATCAATGTTCAAATTGAGGTAGGGTAATAAAGCTAAGCAGCTTTCTCGTTTCTGAAACGAAAATCGACAAGAAAAAATTGCCTGGATTTTGAGAAATATCCAGTTATTTAAACGAGACGAAAAGCTCCATACGCCTTATCTTTTTACTGTAGCCCAGCGGTATCAGTTATATACACTGCTATGCGAATTGAAATCGGAAAGTGAGTACTTTGGTTACAGTATTAGTCTGATGTAAACTGGCAGAGATTTTGAAATATTATACTTCAGTTTGTACTATAATCATGATCCAGATTGAGATTTGTTCTTTTAAAACGAATTTCCTCGCCGAAATAACGCTCGCGGTAGTCTGTGATGGTCTTGACCTTTAACATTCAACAAACAACAAATTGGCAAGGATAAAAACCGAGGGTGAACAGCTAAATGTCCAGTCAAACATTTGCCACAATTAAGAGGAGCGAATACTCTCTAACAGTCGTCTTGTAGAATTCTGGCAGTAATTCGACACAGTAAACTGATGTGCTTGACAGCCACATTATACCAACTATAGGTACTGTGATAGCATCTATATAAAATATTGCAGCAGCAAAAAGTTCCAGATTTATGGATACATAGCAATGCTTACATGATGTTCATAACGTACTTACAGTTTATTACTGGACTGATTTGTGTATACAAAGGTAAATGTTTGTAATGTTATCGATTTTTAAATCAATTAATTGTATAAAATCAACGATAGCATGCTTTGTTATTTCAGTCTTGGAAATAATGTTATATCTTTCAGGAAATGTCCTATTCACTCTTACATGATACTTTATACATAAAGTCAAGTGATATTTTTGTCAAAACGGCCACATATACTTATATACTAAAATGGTGTAAATATAAGCAATATTGAGAACAGAATCGAACGTTTCCATATGTTTCAATTTTAAAAAATCATTTCGGAAGAGACTGTAAGACTCTCTGTTTTAGATTTAACTGTCATTTCTTTATAATTGGTCAGTCTAAAAATTTATTTTTCGTTATGCTTTGTTAGTTATCAAGGCTTTACTTTTTCAAGATCATTTATATCTGTGTTTTGCTTACAATACAGTTTTTAGCATGCACAATTCTTTCGTTTATACCGGAGCAGGAATCTTCTATTCTTATTGTAAAATCTTGAGACTTTATAATTAAAAAAGTTGTCTAATTGATTCTATAAATGTTGAGTTTGTCTACATTTCCAGCATAAATGTTCAGTTGTCCCCTATTTCTGTAACAAAGGTGGTTTTGAAAAATTGACAATAAACTTTATGCCAGTCTTAATCCAGTTTTTGAAAACTACTTCCCCGTTCTCTTTACATTTTGACATTTTAATATGTTGTGTCTGTACTGAGCACAACAATTTATTCGGTTGTTTTGATGTTTTTAGTTTTTCCAGTAGGTATTGTTCTTTCGGGGAGTTGGATAAATGTTCTTTTCATACATTGTCTTTGATTTTCTTTTGTATATATGTATTACTAATGAGCTGATAGTATTTTAATAAGATGCAGAACTCTTTTTCTCTGTAATCAAAAAAAGGTTCTATTTGTTTTTATCATTTTTGTTCCAGTGCTCATAATAAACAATTTTATTCTGTATTGATACTTTAGAATTATTCCAAATTTTATGCTTTCTGACTACTTGTTGCCCGGATGGCTTTATTGTATACCACGCTTTTAATATTTCGGAAAAGAAACTATTTCCTTGGAACATTTGTTCTGCGTCCTTTACGATGATATTGCAAATAAAAAATAAAGTGCCCTACGTATTTCTTTATTTTATTCTCATAGAATATATTTCATACACCGTTATTATTTGCGTTAATTTGTCTCTCTATCAAACATGATTTTATTGAATAGAAATATTTTTTATGTCTACCACGTTTAAACCTCCTCAGTCTCGTTTGATTTTATCTTGTTTACCGTACCATATAAAACTATACATAGTACAGTTTTACTTATGTCTTTTAAAATGTTAGTCTGTAGATTTTGTAGTAGTGATAATGGATTGACTAGTTTTGGTAGTGCGAATGGTAAAAAAAACATACCTAATATTTTCTCACTTTCTAACGTCCATGTCAACTTCTTATCATGACAATATGTTTAATTTGTATTTCTGAGTGATTCCGTTCGCAGTACAACGGATTTATCACTATTTTGTTTGAGACCAGATTTGTTATTACTATTGTTATTTAGTATAAGGTTATACAAAGGAAATAAATGACAAAAAAAGATTTGTTATTACTGGTACTAAGTTTTCAAATATTTTCAAATGATGCTTTAGCACCAGTACTGAAAAAATACACCATCCGCAAAATTTTATTATTTGATTTCTTTATCGTGATTTCTTAAAAGCCCTTTATAACCTTATCTTTAATGGCAATGACATTTATTAACAATTCTTTACAATGAATAAGAAAGGACGGCGATAAAAGGCATCGCTGTCGGTAAGGTTCAGAAAAATGACCGTTATCCAATACAATAGTAGATATATTTTATAAAAATGCTTACACACGTAAAAATGAGTTCCTAAAATTGAAATTATTTTAAGCAGCTAATCATTAATTCGCGATCTAGGCTGTCGGGGGGCTTTTCCAAAATCAGCAAAAAAAGTAGACCTGGCCGAGCAGTTTCTTTTAAAAATTCAATAGTTTCAAATGTTTTGCGTACGTTTACTCTTGTATGCCTTCCTCTTTACAAATCATGTTTGTGAAAATGACTTGTTCATGTGCCAAAACACATTTTTTCCTATTTACAATCGCCTCTGTAGCTGTTTTGTAATTGACTGATTCTATATAAAACAATTTAAGATCTGTAAAATTGTACTGTTATGCCGTCTAACCACGAGGTTTTTTATTTAGAATTTCTGTAAGCGCTTGAAAGCATTCATTTTCAGTCGGTAAACCCTCGCCTGTTATTTTCTCTTCTTCATCCAATTAAATATCATCTGCCAAAAAGTATATTCCGACAAATATGAACATGCTTTAGAACTTTTTTGAACATAATTTTCCCCTTTTATATTTATTTTCCCGTCTTTCATTGTCATTGATCATTTAAATAGTTATTGGTTTTTGATCTGATAATAGGGCCGTATAATGTATTTCCCGTCCAAATTTCTTTGTAATTCTAAAAAAATGTAATTGTTATTTTGAACAATATCATAATAATGTTTTCATTTCTTATGTTACCTTTTATTATTTCCCATTTTATGTTAAGAATTGCATTTACATGTATATATTCATTTCTGTAATTTCGATGGTACTTTACACGAATTAATGTTAGTTCGTTTACGAAGAAAGCTCCATAGCTTATTGTAACAGTATAACTTTCGAACACTTATTCCGACGCGAAAGAGAAGCAGCGAGTTTTATAACACTGCTAACATTTACAGCTGGATTAACGGAGGCATCTCTGGCATCAGTGTCTTTTTCCAAGGACACACCTTGTGCTCGGTGTGGGATTCGAACCCTTGACCTCTCGTTCCTGAGGCGAACACCCTAACCACTGATATATCGAGGACACAGTAGAAATAAGAGCAATGCATATGGGTGCTACAAACTGATGGTGGCATTTGCTTTTCGAGAATCTGTAAGAAATTACAAGAAATTCCAGCCTAAGATCAATCATGGTACAACATGCCGGTGATATTTCCAACTGCGTTTGTTATTTTTCACTTATGTGAACTTCGATTGATCTTAAGTCAGTATTTGCTGATAAATGGTCCGCCTAAAACACTGAAGTATACAAATGTATACTACATGTATGACTAATTCAAAAGAGCAATAATTCACAGAACTTTATCCACGTATGAATTGAATTGAAAATTGTATAAAACATGCTGACAATTTTCACAGCTAAGTATGGGATTAGTAATTACAGTGGATTTTCATTTGTATTATTGATATTTACCATTTGTTAACATAAATTCTGTCCATTCAAATTAGTAATACATACGAATGCCATGTACTTTACATGACCCTACGTTACAAAAATTTCATGAAGATTTTATCATTATGATTAATTTTCAATAGTGGTACCGAACAATGATATAACCTACTACGTCACACATTTTCTTTCTAATGAACACGGGTCAGAATCCATAAAACATGTAGTTTACACTATAGCCATGTGATAATACGTTACTTTTGATAACATAATATTCAGAATTATGACAACATTGAATCA
This sequence comes from Saxidomus gigantea, assembly GCA_032359765.1. Classification (NCBI taxonomy): domain Eukaryota; kingdom Metazoa; phylum Mollusca; class Bivalvia; order Venerida; family Veneridae; genus Saxidomus; species Saxidomus gigantea. The sequence continues at coordinate 9,427 of JAUMHA010359679.1, read as the reverse complement.
TAAAAAAATGTTGATATATAATATCTGCGAAATAATGAACACCAACACATGTTATAAAGTGAATAAATCTGTCATATGAAGCAGTGTAATTAACGTTACTTTACGTTACTATAAGAAAGAAGTAAACTATACATTAGCATTTAGTATCAAGGTGCAAAGTGCATATTTTCTCATTCATAGTTTCGTAATCTTTATACTAGTAACATCAAAATTTAAATAAATACATTTCACATAATATTTCTGCTCAAAGTTAGCCGTCATATATCTGCTGTATTAAATATATAGGCACAACGTACTTAGAATTTAGATCTATGTTGAGCAGAAATATTATGCGAAATGTATTTACTTCAATTCTTTTTTTGTTGTTATGGAAGTTTAAGTCTAAGAGTATTGTTATAGATGCCTTTTCTGTTGGAATTTGGCTTCGGATATGTTCATTAAGAAAAATATCACCTGATTACGTGGATCACATGATGAACCTTTGTGATCACCATGTGTCCGTCGTCATTTTGCCTTAAACGTCATCTCTTCTAAAACTACTGAGTCGGTTGTTTTGAAACGTCATGGCAATTATTCATGCATTGTTATCTGTCAGATTCCATAAAATGAAGAGGATCCTTGTTCAGGGCTCTGGTTGCCACTGGAAACCAAAGCAAAATCTCACAAATCTCCTTAGAAGCCAGATTTCAAAATAATTTCACAGGATCGTTTCTTGAGTGACTGTTTACCAAATGCCTGTAACCCATGTTGGTTTGTCAAAATACATTATCGCCCGCGCTTGCGGCAATTTTCCTAAAATCATTATATTGAAAACTTGACATTCTTCTCCTCTGAAATTGAAATGCTTCTCTGAAATGTTCCTTGGGTGACTACCTACCAAATTCTCTTAACCCATGTTGTTTCGTCATAACACATAGACCCAGGGATGTGGTTGATTTCCATATTCATTGTATGTCTAGAATGCACTTTATATTTTTTCTTAGAAACTATTAGTCATCTTTTGAAATCATTTCAGAATAACAATACATATAACTACGGAATGTAACAGTTTCGCATTGTTTTTAACCCGTCCTGGTTAGTGCAAAAATGCCATAAACTTTAAAAACGTTTTCTCAAAAATCCTTTGTCAGTTTTGAAATATTTTCCGGAGTAATGGTATCTTTTTGACACCGCCGAAGTCCATCAAGACAAGTTGAATCGGAAAGAAACATGGCTGTCAATGGGTGAGGCTGATTTCCTTATATATCTATACAGTAAACTTTAAATAACTTTTCTTTTCAGTAATTATTGGTCAGACTCTTGCATAATGATCATTTGGTGAGCCTCTATAAAGCCTAATACGCAACATTGATTCGTAAAAAATCATGACCGGCCGGAGGTGTGACTAATTTTCCGCTCCTTGTCCTGTGATTTTGATGACGTTTGATCGGTTAATCGAGCCATGTACGTATATGATGTATATGTCTCGTTTAACCGTGAATATAGTTTATCCCGTTGGGCACCCACAACGACCGCTGCTATACAGGATTGTGCCTTTCATTTTATTTGAATAATTAAAGATTACACTTAATTAAGTACATGTATAATCTACATCAAGTTTTGTTGATATTCGCTTCAAAAGCAAATAGGTAATAAAAAAAGGAATTCAAACCTGTTTGGAGCTTGCATGTAGATTTTTTCCTATTTGATCAGTGTTGATGGGAATAGATCCCGTGAGAAATGTTGATCCTGAACAAATAATTTATTTGATATGAGATGAAGATTAAAACTGAACATACTGTAACGTGACCATTAACCTTCAGTCATACAAACAGACAGACGGACGAACAGACGGACAGAAAGTTGGCTACAGTAGCACGGGTGTTACATCTGTTGAGTTATTCAAATCGAAGTCCCCTATAATTTATTGCCAAGTTCTAAAAAATAAGTATGATTAAGCGCTCTGAAGATAGAAGCTTTGATAGATATAGTTAAGCCCTCTTGATGATTGACTGTGTGCCCCTCAGGGGCATAACCGAATAAATGTGTAGGAAAGAAATGATTGGAAATTACTAGGTATTCTAATTGAATTGGTGTGTGCATGGTTCTAGAATATGAGATATCTGTCCTGTCTTAAACTGCTTCAAAAGGCACACCTCATTCACATGCACTAGCGTTGACATCTCGGGAAAGTAGCATAATCCGATGCTCTGTTAGGTAGTTTCTTGTATACTTATTTGTTATTTTCATACCTTTCATTAGAACCTGTCTTATCAACTGACAAATAATGAATAAATAAGCTCAAGTCATTTTTATTTTATACCTGCACCAACGCTGCATATATATGGTAAAAGTTCCAAGACAACAAACTAATAACGAAGAGGTCTTATCTTTTAAAACAATTACATAAACGGACACAAAATGTGAAAATACAAATCCACTTTGACTAGCCTACCTCTGTTACATAACAGTAACATCTGAAAGAGTAATGGCATGTACTAGAGGATTGTATCTTGACCTTTAACAGATAGACATCAGGCCCAAACGACTATCATATGAAGTATAACCACTATAAGGACGTACAGTTATTGTCCTGATACCACTTACTGTATAAAGGTGAATTGTCTTTAACAGAGCGAGTTAAAGGTCATTTATCATGCTGGTGTGAAATCAAATCACACCCTAGATATCATTGGTCGCCGTGATTGACCTAGTTTTTGGCAACCAATCAAATTCAATCTTTAACAAAAACTGGCTGGAAATTGCAGTCAGGTAAATCTCTCCTATCTCGGACACAGAAAAACACTTTTGGTAGGTATAGGCATGATGGGAGACATGACGAGGTCTCATCCACAAATTCAAGCTAACATAGTTGCTCTTATGGACGGACCTTTATAAAATTTGCTTCAAATCAAATCAAATCAAAGGTGTGAAATTGAACGTTGACATCCGCTACACATGATCTTCAATTAGGGACACGCAGTGGTCTACGTAGATATCAAAAGCTTAACGACACCGTGCCGGGTTAAGCGAACTTAGGAATTGAACAGATTGGGATACTCTTAATATTCAAATTAAAATATAGTGGAATGAGGGTATTATAAACATTTGTATATTCTGCTATTGCGAATATATAATTAATCATATAGTTACACTAACTTTTTACCTACAGGGTATACATTAGAGAGACCGGTACACAAGCCTGGGGAATTCCCATATACCAAATGCAGACAAACTTCCGGTACTGTTTCCTGTGAGAGTCTCAATATTTCAAAAGGTTTGTGGAAATATTAAAGAAATATTCATAAATTATTTTGAAATATGTCAAGTTGCTTCTTGTACTGGCAAGAATAACGTACAAAAATAAACAGAGAGAGAAAGAGAAAGTACTGAATCTTTATAACCAAATCACAATTGTTACTAAAGAGAAAATTAATTCGTTTTGATTTTTTTACTTATTTCAATCAGAAATACGAGAAAAAGACAGTCAATGGCCGCCAGGTCCATACGCAATACCAATGACGCCGTACGGTTGTCCGGAATCCACGTCAAGGGGTTGGACCAAGGGTTTCATAATGATAGAAAATGACGTGGATATCTGGAAGCTCAGGTTTTGTGTTAAATCAGAAAGAAGTAAAAACATAGACAAAGGAATTTGGATTCCAGGAAATTACAGCATCTATATGTGTGGACAATCATGTCCGGAAGGTTTGTATAAGCAAGATTACTAAATGACAGTTATGTATATTTTGTTTAAATTATAGAAATAACTTTAAGAGTCTAGTATTAGTTTTTTGTTGTTGTAAGTGAAAAGACATGCCTTACCTATACATGTACACATAACTAGTGTCACGGGAAAGGAGTAACTTAAGGATATTTGTTACATTATTGAATAACCGCGAGTTAAATAGTGTTTGTTAAAAGTGTGCAAATTTCTAGTATTTTGTCCGAGTGCCACGTTGTTCCATACATGCGCTTTTATAGATCACTTTCCAGCAAATCATATATCCAAACTAAACGATGAGAAATAGACAGCGTATTGTGTGATTGTTTTGTGTACATGTATGTTCAATACCATGTTCTCTAATTGGCAAGCGAAAGACAGATACTTATGCAAATATTAACACTTTACTAAGCTAACCACTATCACTTTTGTCAGGACTTTCAATTAGAGTGTACCACAAATACATATAACAAGTTCATACATTTTAATAACTTCTCCTACCGGCTGAAGAATCTTAAAGCGTATCAAATAAAGTCGCCGGTTTCCACCGGCAACTAATTATAGTTTACCTTTGTAGCTTGGTCAGGCGGAGAGGATATGGTAATGGGCTCCGTCCGTGCGTCAGTCACACTTTTGTTAGGAGCATGACTATGAAAGTATTCAGGGGAATTTATATAAATTTAACAAACTTGCAGAGGACATTGAGAAACAGTGCAGTTTACAAGTACCTTAACTCTAGCTTGTCTTATATTTGAATTATCTCCCTTTATTGAATTTTCTTCTCTGGGCCATAACTACTTAAGTACTGAACCAAATTGATTCAAATTGCATTCACTTATAGCTAGCATTAACATGCAGTGCAGTATCTAAGAACCATAACCATACCTCACACTCTCGCTTTTTTGTTATCTTCTCTTTTTGATTATTCATATAACACTTTTGTCCGGAACATAACTTCGAAACCTACCCTGGTTTTGAGTTATCACCCTTTTTGATTTTTCGCATAAAACGCAAAGTATACAGTTTCAGATATTTAAGAGTAGAAGTGCGACATTAACACAGAGAAAGTGCAGGTGAATAACAACATATCAACACGTTATACTTACTAAAATTATATTAAATTAGAACTTATACCATATCCATTCCTCTTACCTCAAATTTCTTTGTCATAGAAAGAGCATTCGGCGGGGGGATGGCCATGTCTTACATTGCTCTTGTTTCACTTATTTTAAATATGTGGACATGTTAGCTATCGATTGTACGTTTCCTAACGAAAAGCATTGCAACTAAGTTAAATATCAAACAATAATACCCAACATAGCTATAGAACACAGCTTATAGAAAAGTTTCTCATGTTGTGCACTCCCGCACGTATTTCGAATAGTAACTGATTAATTCCATCTCTCATCCCCTTCTCCCTTCCTTATATATTTACCTTTACAGTTCAAATAGAACAAACTCTGATAAGGATCTGTGTCAAGAAATTTAGATATGAAGTTGCCATAATAGTGAGAAAAAGTTTCTACTCTGATTCTTTATTTAGTCAAAGAATCAGAGTAGTATGTCTACTTTCAGGATTTACGAATTTCGAGCGAACTCGAAACATCAGCAAATTGAAAGGTTATGGACATGTTCCGAATTATCAACGCGTTACTGACTTGGAAAATAGTAGGTGTTTTAACTCTTTAAAAGCAGAACTCAAATTAGAATGGAATAGTATATATTGCTTTTAAAAGTATCGCATGAAAAGTTGCTATTCGCATTACAGTGTATTGTGTATTGAAGTATATTCTGTAAGAAATTTGATTTCTTTAAGTTTCAGGCAGTATCTATTGCAAGGCCTTTTTGGTTTAATTTTAAAAGGACCTAGGCATAGTGCATTTATTATGGTGATTAAAGCGTTAACTTTATAAAGAAATTACGTATATATATATTTTACATTTGCAGCCACCGTCTACGTTAACTTTAGTTTGTGTGCACGAAATTCAGAAAATATTACAACAGACACCGAATCACGTTCAACGTACAACATATTAGACACCATTTTTATGTTTGAGAAGGCAAGATTCTAATATATTTTTACATTTAGTAAATACCTGAAACAATATAGAAACAGATATGAATACAATGGTGCATTTTCTATGCTGGAATGGCTTCAAGAGCAGCACATCTGGAGCAATATAATTATTGTCGCTTACTAAATGCCAAACTAAATAACCTCGAAAACATAAATAATAGTATCTTTGGAAGTGTTATAACTTAACCTAAAAGTTTCAGCTATGCATTCCAGTCATTATCGATAAAACCAGCGGTTTAAAATATGATGCAGTACCGTACACCATTCAATAATCTATGTAGAGGTGTTGTTGTACAATTAATGGGTGAATACAATTTATTACTGAAGGCCTCTATATTGATTAATTGTGATAAAATGAGGCTTTTTTCGCCATAGGTTCTACTTTGAAATTGTATTTATTTATCATTTTACGTTCACTGAACACATAATCTATGTTTCGAGAATAAAATCGGCTAGATGTAAGGTATGTCCCTTTAATGTAAGTATTTCGAGTAACTTATGAGGACAAGAAAACTGATAACTTATTACATTTAAAATCATGTATGTCCATCGCATTAACAGATGCAGGTACTCGTCAAATTGAAAACATCATAGTAAACAAGTAGAAAGTAACGATAACACTTTATTTTTAGGCAAGAGGTAGAGACTGTCCCACAATTAACGGGATTTCAACAGAGGAAATTACTATACCTGGTGACAAAGAAAATGAATATTGTCTTAATACACCACAAGGTAAGGAACGCAAGTTGGCCCAACCATGATAAAGCAGATACATTGACGAGTTCAAACATATGAGGCTAGTCAAAACACTGCATGCACATAATCTGTTACCTAATTAATACGTTTGAACGAATGCATTTGAATGAAAGATATTCAGCATTTTCAAAACACTATATATGTGTTCCGTTTGCTTCCCAAAGCCACTTAAAATCAAAGTTGTATGTCGTTATCTTACGAGTGTTCCATAATTGTGACTGTGACTCAGAAAATGAGCATAAATTATTACTGCGCAAATGTAAAAAGACAAATAACCAATTGTCACCAAATTTCGACTAGACGTTATCATTTTAAAATGATGTTTATCAAAAGTAGCATTCATAAATATGCATGAAAATGATTCTGTCAAGTCTTTAACATAAAGCATATTACCATAGCAACCACTTATTCTTTCGCATTCGAAAGAGTGAAAATTAGGGTACAGTTAATCAAAATAAGGATGTATTGAAAAACTGAGAAATGACAACAACATTGAAACAAGCATACTATTTGTTGACAAATCATGCTTTATCAGATAAGGTTTCAAGAAAGAATACCTTCATATGAATGTGTAAGATCGCTATCTACAACGTCAAATAAACTGATGTTAAAATTACTGTTTTGACTTTACGATTCATAGTTAACAGACTTCACACTTTAAGAAGACATTTAAAACAACATGTGTGAATGTTACTCATCTGGACCCATTTTCTCAGTCACAGTCACAGTTGTACGCTTTTCTTGTTAGAAAAGTTTTCCCGCATATTCACTAGTCTTTTGTTTTTGTGACGGTTGTCGAAAGGCGCTTGTTACAGAGCAAAAACGCACATACCAACAGTGCTTACACGGATTTAGGAATTGCATGTACTAATTTCCTAAATTCATAGGCAACTCCGTCGAAAGGAATAGTTCGAAGCGGGGTAATTTCTACAGTTTATTTGTTGCAAACGTATTGTATCAATGCTTTCGTCCAAGAAATCAATAGGACAGTTTGATGTTATTCCAAACGAAATCTGTTTGGCACGTTCGCAAAAATGCAATGATTTACCGATATAAAACCTATATGCCTCTAAAGTGTTCAATTTTCCGCTTTAGACTGCATATATTTTACAACTATTAACATTTAATTAATTAACCTTGCTGTACTCCCGCATTTTGTAGAATAATTTATATTATATTTTCATGATTGAAAGTACATTATCCAAATTGGATAATTAAAGTCTTAACTCATAATATTCTTCCGTACAATTTCATTATCCGAACTGAAATCATGTTCGGTATGCAATGACTACCTCCGGTTTCATATAAACTTCAGCACAGGTAAATTTTGTATCTTAAAGACTTTTAAGCATTTGCTTATTGTAAGTTAGCATGCTCATCTAGTAGTTATTTACCATCTGTACCCGTTGGTAGGATGACGGCGAATTTAACTGAAGTTTTCAAATGCAGACTGGCAATAATTTCTCCATCTCTCTCTCTACATATTCAACACTGTATCATTGCAATAACAACATTATTGTTCATTTAAAAATATGCAACCTGAAACCCAAGTTTGCGAGAATTGCAAATCAGTTTTCATTTACTTTGCATTGGTCTTCATCGCGGATACACAAGTTAACGTCTTTGATATGAGCAGTACAATATCTTGAAGTTGAGCATTTCAAATTAATTTAGTAGTTTTACAGAATTTCACAAAATAAACGAGTTAATATGTAGGCCTACATGACTTGGAGTGAACATTTTAGTATCTCACTTGGAGTTGAACAATTCAGTGTTTCATTCCGAGTTGAGAATTTCTGTATTGCTTGGCTGATCTTAATTTACACTTGACAAGCAACCATCCCACCAGTACTTGCAGTACTTTGATTTACTTTAAAAATTGCATTTCGTCCGAACTTGACCTGAAGTGATAAAAGAGGCGATTCCTTGTTCTGCATAGTTTAAGCCACTAATAATCTCAAATATTGAGTTGTTTGTGCCTTTTTTCTCCAATTTTCACAATATAGCAACGAAGGCCAGATGCTAAGATAAGTCTATAAAATTATGTCGTAGAGGCAAAATTATTTTGAAAACTAAATCAGTTTTACATCATAATGTAAATATATCAACAGTGTAATGTATTCAAGTTATACCATTCATACTTTAAACATGATGAAAGCACGTTATACAATCCCTGTTCTGTGAAGACATGTCATATTAAGAGACCGGCACGAAATAAAAAAGCGTTTGATCTTTTACATGTCCCAGTCTACGGTTTCTCATTGCAGATCTTTTCAGCATACATTGTATAGAAACTACTTACATGATGCAAAAGTGGTATAAGTTTCTATTTTATGCCTGACTTTAGTAATTGGGAAGTATTTCGCATTTATAAGCCCCGTAATAATCGGCGTGTCTTTCTGATCACAAATTTGGAACCGCAAAGCATAATTACAAAATTATAATGTATATGATTTAATCATGGAACTATTTATACATTTACCTCTTGGAAAAATATACAGTTATTTTCTTCCGTCGTTACCTGTCTTACACAACGATAAATTACATAACGACACTGCTGGTTATTTGACTTTTTTGATATGTTGTGGTATTTCTACACTTACTACTTTACATATATTACCATGAGTAATTGTAAACCTCCCACCCATTTGGAAAAAAAATCTTCCATACCCAATTGTTTGTTTATTTTAGATAACGGAGAAACAGACAGAAGAGGAAATGGTATGTGCTTTTTTCAAAACCCAACACACGTTTCCTAATTGGGATTTAGCTTTTAAAAACGTATCATTTATCTTTATTTTTGTTAATTTACACCATATCCTTTGGACACCGGCATATTTTTTTACACACTCGACAGACATGCATGCGTTTTTGTAAACACTGTACATCAC